>JAAGKR010012528.1:0-16219 GCA_011419295.1 Clarias macrocephalus
AGGTATGGTCACAGTCAACATGTATAAGGTGAATGTATATTAGTGCAAAGTGCAAGCAGGGACTCCGGCAGGACTAACTATAACAGCATAACTAAAAGGGAGATCCAGAAGGAAACACAAACATGAGGGCTCCCTGAGATGTAAAGCAACCAATCACCTCACCGTCAACAAACCTGAGTGAACAATGAGAGTGGGGAGGACAGCATCTAAACATACCAGTTCACCAGAATACTCTACGTCCATGAGTCCCCCAGATCTGCTCCTTTACCTAAGGCTAATCTATTTACAAAAATGCTTGGCTAAATAAATAAGTTTTTAGCCTAGACTTAAACACTGAGACTGTGTCTGAGTCCCGAACATTAATAGGAAGACTATTCCATAACTTTGGGGCTTTGTAAGAAAAAGCTCTGCCCCCTGCTGTAGTTTTAATAATACGCGGTACTGACAGGCAGCCTGCACTCTTTGATCGGAGTAGGCGCGGCGGATCGTAAGACACCAACAGTTCACTCAAATACAGTGGCGCGAGACCATTTAGTGCTTTATACGTCAAAAGTAGTATTTTAAAATCGATGCGAAATTTCACAGGGAGCCAATGCAGTGTAGATAAGATAGGGGTGATGTGCTCGTATCTTCTGGTTCGTAACTTAAGTAAGTTTTTTCTTACGCTACTCGTACTCCGCTACATTCGGCTACACTCGACTCGCTACTTTTCTAACTAACTTTAGATATTTTTTGTGTTTGCCAGAGAAACGCAACCGGTGGATCTACCACATGACTGTGTTCCACCATTTAGATGTAGCAACAATAATCACATGACTCTGTTTGACCAATCAGCCGCAATAGCAATAACCGCATGGAGTCACATGACCACACACAAATGGGGGGCGGGGTTATCTTCCGCAGTGGTAGACAGTGAAGCAAACATGTCGCGGTTAGTTTAGCTGATTTATTTAATGTTGCAATCTTAACATATATAATTAGCAAATAAACTAGAGGCGAAAAAAAAAAAATATATATATATATATATATATATAATTTTCTTACATTTGTTCTGCTGGACACAGTTTATGGTGGAGTGAGACTTTTGTACGTACTGTATGTTCTAATGTTATTTTCTGCTGAGTCATTTACACTGTTCACACACACACATGTTACATACAGTAGGGATTCATTTCAAAAGCTTTATATTGTGAAAAAGGCAGATTAGGAAAATTTGTTTTTTAATTCCTTAATTTGCTATTTTGTAAAGATATTTAGTTTTACTTTTTTAATTATTATTATTATTAGTTTTATTTATTTTATTATTTGGAAATGTTGCAATTTGTACATTATTTTATCATTTTATCTGACTGCTTACATCATTTTTAAGAAAAAAATAAATGGGACATCATGATGAAACAGTTACTCAGTTACTAAGTGTCTTTTCACCGAATACTTTTTTCTCTTTACTTGAGTAATATTTTGGATGACTACTTTTTACTCATACTTGAGTAATATAATTTTAAAGTACAGCTACTCTTACTTGAGTAAATTGTTTGTCACTTCCTTACAATTTTCTTGTATCTATCCTACCCTGTACAGCCGTTCCCGCCCCCTCCAACATCCAGTTCGGAGACGTGGGCCCCTCGTCCTTCGTGGTGCTCTGGAGGCCACCAAACGTCAGGTTGAACGGCTATCGTGTTCTGGTGACGCCGAAAAACAACATTGCAGAACCAAAAGAACTTACTGTCGCCCCTGATGCCATGCAGGTCACCGTCACTGGACTCCTGGTAAAATTATTATTATTATTTTTTTTTTATTTATCACTTTAATCTGTCTGATCCTGTTTAATCTATCAGCCTGCTTGAAAGTGGTTCTACACACGATTTATTGAACTCACAACTGTTTTTGGTCTCCAGGTGTCCACGGTGTACGAGGTGCATGTGTACGCACTGAAGGATTCCGCCAGCAGCCTGCCGCTTATTGGAGAGGTCACTACAACTGAAGGTGAAGAAGTTTATCTAATAATACTGTGTATTACAATGACTCTAATATTAATAAAACCAGGGACCAAATCATACTTTCCACCCTTGAGACTCTGATATACAGCAGCGTGCTTTATTAATCGGACATTTCAACTGACATCTCCGCTTGGCTAGTCCCTTGGCGTGAGTGTGTGCTCATGTGACGTGGATGTCGTGACGTCCCCCTGTGAACAATTTTGCTTTCTTGTAACGAACGTGAAAAAGGTGTGAAATTTTTATAAATCAGGACTGTGGGAGGGAAATCGTGAGTGTTAGACCAAGCACTGGTTTGCAATTAGACTTTAAGTTTGGCATCTTAGTCTTTAAAATAAATATATAAATAAAAATCTATTTCATGATTTCAGAATCAGGGTTCATTTCAGTTTTTCGTGTTGTAGCTCCCCCTAGTGGACTTCCTGAACCCTAACACGCCAAAATAGTTTTGACCTTAAGATACTAATGTACACGTCAGATTTCATGAACAGCACTGTTCATGTCAGACGTTATATCGACATGCTCCGAGCTGTGCACTTGTGAAGTGTTCAGTAATACTGAGTGACAAACATGCAGTATGTGTGTTGATTCATCAAGACTATAAGCCAGTACACGAAGCCTACATGCATTACGCCCTTAACCAGAGCAACATACGTTTTTGTCGCATGTCATAAGGGTTGAGAGTCAAGGGCTTTACATTGACACCTTGATGGTGGTGGGGTTTGAACCTGAAAGCTTCTGCTCAGTATTCCAATGCCTTAACCACTGAGCTACACCTAGCTGTAGAAAGGAAGAAAGAAACCAACCAATGGGAAGTAACGAGGGGACGTTGGCAAGGGTAGACCATGTGAGAGGGCGTAGGTAAACCCAAACATTTAACCGTCATCCTGTGTCTGATCGGCTTGGCAGATATCAGCCCTCCCCGGCGCACCCGCATCAGCGAAGTGAAGGACACAAGCATCACACTCTCCTGGCGCGTCAAGATCGAGCCAATAACAGGTTTCTTGATTGAGGCTAAGCCCGTATCAGGAAACTATCCAACCATCAGGATGGAGATTCCAGCTGATCATCGCACTGCCACGATAACGGGTAAAGTTTTAAGTTTTAAAGGGGTGACTAAAGGAGTAAATAACAATTATTCTATGCATTGAATTCAAACTGTGTTTGGTGTGTTTTAGGTCTTCAGCCTGATACTGCTTACATCATCAACATGTACACACTGAACGGAGACAGACGTAGCGCACCCTTCACCCTCAACACCAACACAAGTACTCTTCTGAAAAACTTCCTTATTTAAGTTATAAAACCAAACCATCATAAGGATCATTGTTAGAAAATGTATTTCTTCTTCCATGATCTTGACTTGACCACGTGTGTTCCCCCCCCCCCCCCCCACAGTTGGTTCGTCCCTCCAGCCGCCCACCAACCTCCAGTTCCTAGCTCTAACTCCAAACTCCATCTCCTTCAACTGGCAGCCACCCACAAGCCGCATCACAGGATATTACATCACTTACGAGGAAGAGAAAGGCAACCCACGTGAGCTGACGCCGCGCCCACACGCCGGCGTCAACTACGCCACCATCTCAGGTACACTGACTCGACATGGTTTTACCAACACCTAAACAGACAATATATAGTATAACATAACACCTTTATGCTATACACTAACCGTACTTTCTATTACTATATTCTCACAAAGAGTGTGTGTGTGTTGATGCGGTCCAGATGTTGTCTTGTCAGAATATTCACTCTTGATGTGATTGTAGGTCTGAAACCAGACACTGTGTACACCATTAGGATCATCGCTCTGCAGAACTCACTGAGAAGTCCAGCTCTGGTGGGCAAAGCCAGAACACGTAAGCACACACACACACACACACACACAGACACACACACACGTTCCATTGTGTGAGTTCCATCTGTAATAAAGGTGTACTCCTTCAAAACAGTCTTTTTGTTGCTCAGTGGTAGGAGTAGACAAAAAGAAGTTTTGAGCCGCTAGCATGGCGACTGTTAGCCTCTGCATCACGGCCGGCTCTGTTCCGTTACAGCTAGCAATCACGTCTACTGTGATGCTAATCATTCTGTGTTTGCTACTACATGTGCAATGCTATTTATTTTTTCAGCTTAAAGGTTTATTGTGCCTTTACATTGAGGCGACCTGCAGGAGCTGATGCTTACGATCCAAAAAGGAGAAACTTCTAGAACTTTGCTCCTTCAAAGTTTAACTGAGAAAAATATTGAAGTGATAAATATAGTGTTCATATTCTGACTTTGTCCTCATTGTATTGAATGGCATGAATGCTCCATAAGATCTTGCGACACATACTTCCTGTGTGTCACTTAAATTGAAGATAAATAAAACACACTTTCACATTACAGTATTTTTTTTCTTACAATATATATCCCATTTTGTGGCATTTCTTGAACCATTCTTTTCTCCTTGGATGGATCTCTGCTAGCTATTAGCCGCCGTCTTACTGTATGTCTTCATTTATATTCCCGCTTTGCTACTAATGGCTTTTCTGCTCTCAGAGGAAACGGTGCTGTTTCCGCTGCCTGTACATCCGCGCCCCAACAACCGCGGCCCCTTGGACGTGCCTGAAACGGACAACAACGGGGTGAACGTGGCGGGTCCGACAGTCCAGCCAATTCCTGGTCAAAACGGCCAGGGCATGGAGTACACCGAATACAACAACCAGCCAACTCTGCCTCACAGAGTACAACGACCAAACTCTTACGTCCCGGGCCAAACTCTCATCTACCTGCCCGCCCCGGGGCCAGATGGCTCACGGGTGCCCAAGGTTGTGCAGGTGAGCGACAGAAATGCTCACAGTGTCCTTTTTCCAGAAAATGAGACGGGGGCGCCTCAGGAGGCTCAGACTCAGACTACAGTCAGCTGGCAACCCTTTGGGCAGAGCCAGTCTTACCTTGTGACCTGCCATCCAGTCACACAACGTGATGAGAAGATGTTTCAGGTGAGCAAGCCAATAGGAATTTCTGGTTGTATATGATAAGAAATTCTTCTGATCAATCAAAAAGTTACTGATCAACTTGGGCATTTGCTGCATGAGCTGAGAAAAATAAGTAGCTTTTGTGCGTTACGAGTACTTGCACATTATTAACTGTTATGTCAAACTCGTTCGGTTGCAGATTCGACTTCCTGCCACCTCCACCAGCGCCACGTTGATCGGCCTCACGTCCGGTGCTTCGTATCGCGTCCTCGTCGAGGCTCTAAAGGACGCAATCAAGTACAAAATCGTTGACGAGGTCATCACCGCTGGTAACACGGGTAAAAAAATAATAATTCACTGTTAGAAATCCGTATTCTTTTGTTGTAATTAAAACTCTTATTTTAAATGTAAAATTTGATAATGTTATACGAAATGATACATGAAGTTTCTCTATCAGATCCAGAACGAGTTCCAGGAGTTCCAGACAGTGATGATTCCTGCTACGACACCTTATCTGGTACTCGTCACAATATCGGGGATGAGTGGGAGCGCATGTCCGACACCGGCTTCAAGCTGTGGTGCAGGTGCCTGGGTCTGGGCAGCGGCCATTTCCGATGTGACTCCTCCAGTATGTACATTAATTCACATCAAAATGAGATAAAATTATGCTAAAAACAACTTTTAAACTATACAAAGATTTTGGACAAAAGTAAAAAAAAAAAAAAATCCAAATGCTTTCTTTAGACTCGTCAAAAACTTTTTAGGTTAAATTAGGAAACCGTTCAAATTTCCTTTTATTAGCATACTGAAACCTGATTGGCTCCTATATCTTGCGATGCAATAACAAACTACACGCAAACTACTGTATTGAACTATAACTCATATTTTTATAACATTTTTACATAAATTCAAGATGTCCTGTTGCACCCCAGAGCCAACGGCGAAAAAGTAGTGTTACGCGTGTTTTGAGTGACGTTGCCTTTCTTCTAACACACAGAGTGGTGCCATGACAACGGCAATAACTACCGCATCGGCGAGCGCTGGGAGAGGCAGGCGGAACACGGCCAAATGATGAGCTGCACCTGCCTCGGCAACGGCAAGGGAGAGTTCAAATGCGAACCACGTGAGTGCCAGAGTCTTTCAAAAACAATTACATTGTGATACTTTATAGGTGCATTAGATAAAATTAGGATTGTTGCAAGGTAAGCTGTCTAACGGTTAGGTCTGTTGGACATTTATACATCCATGTAAAGGAGAATGTCTCAACAGCTTAGTAAGCCACATCTTGGTCCATTACATGTATTTCAAGTAAACACTAAAGAACTACTGCACCTTTAACTGTAGTCAAGAAGTTCAAGAAAGCTTCTCTTTTGCCTACAGACGAGTCGACGTGTTACGATGATGGAAAGACGTACCAGGTGGGAAACCAGTGGCAGAAAGAGTATCTCGGCGCGATCTGCACCTGCACATGTTACGGAGGACAGCAGGTGCGCATATTTATTAGCACTGTGTGCTGAATGACTACAATTGTGTTTTGATGTCTCACAATACTCAACAATACTACAGATGTCTGTAATGTCTGTGTTTGTGTGTGTAATCTTGGCATCAGGGTTGGCGTTGTGAAAACTGCAAAAAACCTGGAACCGAGATCAACCCCCAACTGCTGAGGCCGGTCCGTTATGGAGACGGCACCGCCAGAGTGGTGAGTTCTGGATTTTTCATTATACTTCTTAATTTTTTTCCACTTCAGGACACAGATGGCTTATTTTGTGTTCTATCGCGTTATAATGTATATACAGTAACACCAGCCATTTGTTTCGTTACAGAATATCCACTGCCCAATCGAGTGCCTCCGGCCGGATATCTTGGCCGACGCCGTAGCCAATCCCAACCGGAGAGAGTGAAGTGATTTGTGACTTTACTTTTCCCCACTTCTTAACTGTTAACATGGCTCTGATCTGAGACGTAACATCTGTGAGACTAACACCTCCCCAGTGCCTTAAAGCCTTCCTACTGGTTACTGCAATCACCGCTGCTGCTTCTCGGCCAATCAGCAAAACCCACATGACACCATAGCGATGCCGTAGTGATTTCTACTGCTTTTAATTGGTTGTGCTGTCGTCCAGGCATCTGATTGGCTTTTATCTCGTCTTTTGTAAACAAAGAAGATAAAACATTTAGTACACAGAATGTTATGAAGTTTAAGGATAACAAATAAAATAAATCAAAGTGTTATTTAAATAATAATAATAATTAAAAAAAAAAAACCCTGAACAAAGAATATTAAAAATTAAGCACTGATTTGTGAGAATGTTGGCTTTTAGTTGAGCTTTTAGCAAACTGAGCTCTTTTAATTCATCTGTTGTTTTTTCTTTTCTTTTTTTTTTCTTTCCTATGGCACGAGTTCACTCAGAGCCAGCACTGTTTTTTTGGATCAAAAATGATTTTGTCATGATTTGTCTAATGCTTTGTGATTTATTTATCAATTTGGCCCTACAAGTGTTTTCATTAAATGCAATAAAGAAAATAATTCTGTACTGTTGGTGCCAAAGTCATCACTACTGTCAAATTCCCATTTTTAATAAAGTTTTAAAATGAACCACAATGTCTGTTTCATGTAATAAACAAACGTACTTGAATGTATATGAATTTACAGGGAATTTTAGCCTGAAGCTAATTAGTAGTTTAGGCTAGTGATGGGTCGCTCGACACCCAGTTTCGACACACGTCTCGAGTTTTCGAAACAGTGTTCCGGAGCATTGCTTGAAATTAAGCTTCATTACCTTACTGACACGTCACGCAGGGCTCAAACACAGACACACACACACTATTGCGCTGTCCCATACCGCTGTCCATTTATTCCAATGTTATAATTATATCCATAATTGTCATGCCTAGATGTTTTATATGAAAGACTGTTTTTTATGTTTTATATGAAGGTCTTTATTGCCATTATATTGTCCAAAACAAAAAAAAAAATCGAGCTAAAAATGTAAACTCTACACACACACACACACACCACCATCTTGCTAATTACATATGTTTATTAAATATACAAACAAGTATAATAAACAAAACATTTGAATGGCACAGCTGGTGTAGGGATTTTAATTTTAATTTTTTTTTACCACCAGATGGCGAAGTAGAGCACTGTGTCAAAAAGCTTCAAAGCATCAACGCAGTTTGTTGTAAAAGCTTCCTTCGGCACATCCCTAGTTTTTTATGTAATTTATGTATGTAACAAGCTTATATACACCACAAGCCAGCTAATAAATGTTAATATAGCCAACAACTGCCATCTTACGAACAAATGTACATTATAGACAAAAAGCTAATTATGAGAACTGACATTTAACACGTACTATAATATAGACCAGAGAAAGTTTGGTTACTGGCTAGCTAGTAAAGAAGTCAAAATAGGCAACAAATCTGTTAATGTGGCTTGGCAGCTAATTAACAAAGCTAAGCGACAAAACATTAGCTGATGGTAAACAACTAAAAGATGAGCAAAGACAATAAATCAGCAAAATCATGATAATCACCAGCTAACAAGCAGGCTAATATAGCCAATAAACCCACTAACAGGACAAACGGCTAATCGTAAGACATGCTATATAAAGAATGGCTAATCATGAGAGTAGACGGTTAATTACTAATTAGAGACAACTCAGCTAACGATAAGGCTAACAACAATTTGGCTCATCACCAAGCTAATAGACAAATCAGCTAATTACCAAGCTACGGGTAACAAATTAGGCTAATATTCAACAAACCAGTGAATAAACATCCCAATAAACCCCTTGTTAAGAAACTGGCCAACTAATTACTAAACTAGCATAGACAACAAATTAAGTTAATTATTTGGTTAGCTAAATATACATAATTCTAGCTAATCAGTGAATTTTCTAATATTTTAATCAGGGGCGGATCTACCGGGGTGGCACGGGGTGGCAATCGCCACCCTAAGAGAATGCCTTGCCACCCCATTTGCCACCCCAGCACTAGTGTCCTAGTGTTCTAAAAATAAAAGAGGTTTTGAATTTATCTGACATTCCAATCCAGATATCAGGTTCAAGTCAATCACACATCAGCCTTTATTTCATCTTTATAGGACAATGTAAAAATGTGCACCCAGGTGTATACACCGAATAAGAATAGCATTACTTGAATCCACAAAAACCATGCAAGGATGCTTGCTTCAGTGTTGCCACCCCTCATAATTTTAATGCCACCCGCTTGCCACCCCATGAATAATTTTCTAGATCCGCCCCTGATTTTAATTACTTTGAATCTTGTCAGGTGGCATAGCGGTGTAGTGGTCAGCACCGTCGCCTTGCACCTCCAGGGTGCGGGTTCGATTCCCGTCTGTGTGCCTGGAGTTTGCATATTCTCCCCGTGCTTGGTGGGTTTCCTCTGGGTACTCCGGTTTCCTCCCACAGTCCAAAGACATGCAGGTTATTCTAATCAGAGTTCCCAAATTGCCTGTAGTGTGTGAATGAGTGTGTGTGCCCTGCGATGGATTGGTGCCCTGTCCAGGGTGTACCCCACCTCATGTCCTAAGCCTCCTGGGATAGGAGACGATGAGTGAGTGAATTTTGTCATTCAGGTTTTGACCTTTCTGTAGCAGTATGATGCTAGCTAGCTGGCTAAATAGAAAGCAGTTATTTTCCAGATTTGTCCAAGAAAAAAAAAAAAAACTGAAATCTTGTGAGCAAATTTTAATCTCCTTTATTTCAGACAGCTACCGCAGGCAGTATAATGGAATGTGACGAAGTTGTAGTGTTCGGTAGCCGTACATTTAGAGCGTGATTTGTACCATTTAATACAGTGTAAACTACAGTCATTTAAGGTGGAATAGTACAACCTTTTAGCTGTTATTAGCTACAGTAAAAATGGAATGTTTAAAGAGCACAAAAAGAAACAGAATGCTAATCTGCTTAGCAAAAGAAAGGCACTAATGCAAGAGCCGCTGCAAGGTCTTGGTCTTGTCTTGGGCTAAGAACTCAGGAACTGGAAGGCTGGTGAGTTAGCAGCGCGTTCAGTGATGGAAGAGGCGAAGCTTGGTGTGCACTAGAGTGATTCCCAGCTCGTTGCAGGCGTTGATGACGACCTCGTCGGCAGTGGAGCCTGACGGAGCGGCGATGTACTCGACACCACTCTGAAACGTGTACAGAAAGCCATGAATATACATCCAACGAATACGAGAACCGCCTAGCTCTAAACTCAGTAGCTAGCTTCATGGTTATTTATGGTTACAGCTTTTCAATGTAAACTCTAACAAGCTAAACTTTAAATGATTTTACTACGCACCACAAAATAAGGAATTAAGTTTTGCAACTCTAGTGCAAAGTCATCAGCCATTTAGAGAAACTTAGCTTAATGTCAAAACCTCGGTTTAATGCTAGCCCGCTAGATATTTTACTACTGTGCGGTTTTGATGTTCTCTTCAGCATTTTTCAAAATTTATTTATTATTATTTTTTTAAATAACAAACTATTATATTTTACTATAATCCGTCTGTACCCGCTTTGCTCGGTCAATGTTGTCCCTAAAGGGGAAGAAAGCGTCAGAGCTGAGAGCGACGGCCTGCAGAGACCCGAGCCATTGCTTCCTGTCGGATTCGCTCAAAGGTTCTGGAATCTCCTCAAACAGAGCCTTCCACACGGCCAGATCAGGACCCTGACAAACACAGACACATTTTAACAAATACCAAGTTGTCCATGCTAGACAACTAGCATGAATTGCGCAAGTTAGCGATAAACATTCTATGCTTTTTTTGCTTTTTTTGTTTGTTTATTTTATGCATAACTAGACAGCTAGCTTTAAAACTTTCCTTTTAAAAAAAATCTAGCATAACCTTTCTAACTAGCTAATCGCTCAAGTTAACATGAACCTCTCATGCTATAACGATAAATAAGAAAGGACTTTGGTTAACATCCGAGTGAAAAAAATAGTGTTTTAAAACCAACAATTGAAAAAAAAAATCTTGATAATATATTAGTCAATTTGTTTTGCAAGAAAATGTCATGTTTAATGATAGTCCGGGTATGCTACCTTCCCACAGGTCCGCTAAGCCAGACCTCAAACACACAACAATGCAAATGCATCCGATTAGCATCCAAGTAAAAACCTTCTGTAGCCAGTATTTATCTAGATCCACACTAGCTTTTTTTACTTATTCCATGTGTCACAATGTAGAAAACAGCTAAACTGTAACTACTCTAAACTGCTTTAAAAGAATATACACGACCTTGGGCTAACCGATGGTAAAATGGGTCATTTAAAAATGGTTAGCCTAGTTTCTGTGTAAATAATAAAATTAAAAAAAAAACCTGTAGTTTTAAAAACACCAAGCAAAAGGTGCCACCAGTTGGCTATTGCTCTGACTAACTTGCTTAACTAGCATAACCCGCTCACCTCTCCGATGGTATTGCTGACATATTGGTCAATAGCATTAGCGATCTCGGCACGTTTAACGTTGGCGCGGAATTTCATGCCCAGAACTTTCGGGTGGCGACGCAGCCACCAGTTATCGGCCTTGTCGCCTGCCAGGCGAGTGCAGTGGATCCGAGACTGCTGACCCGCACCGATGCCAATCACCTGATCTCACACACACACACAATTCGACGAAGACGTACCCATATCAGAGACCTGAAACCTGTAGAACTGAGGTCTTTATTTTACGATAAAACACCAACATGAACATTAGCTACAGGGTCAATCAGCAATTTGTTTATTTTTGAATGAAATTTAAACATGCGTTACAGACACCACATTATTAGACGGATGATGTCACAAATGAGGTATCTTAATATAAATTAATGGGATACAGAGTAAAAGATTAACAAGGCAGGGTGTGGCCTGAGTGTTGATATGTAAAGAACAGTGGCCTCACCTGGCCATCCTTGGCATAACACACAGAGTTGGACTGTGTGTACTTCACGGCGATGCTGGCTACAATCAGGTCGCGCACGGCCGTCTCGGACAGCTAACGAAAACAGAAGCAATTATTTTATTATTTTAAACCCCTCACACAGTCAGGACTGATCAGTAGGAACGTGTGCTCACGGTGCCGCTGGAGACAATATTGCTGAAGAGCTGCTTATCAATAACGCCGTTGTTCCTCTTCTGCTTCATGTGCAGCCCGAAAAGAATTCTCACTTCCTGTTCGTCAGGCTCGTAGTCGGGATCCATCTGAGAAGAAATGCATTTAAAAATCAAGCGCATTAGACGCATGAGGGTCGTTCAAGTCAAACCGGGACTTTTAGTTTGTACAGAACACCACAGTTCTGAGAGTACTTCTTTATATAATTCCCTGCTACACTCATGCCCTTATCCCAGCGTTTCACGAGTGCTTGGATGAGAAAGTTCTCTCGGTATGACGGGGGCAAGATCAGACAGTCCGACAGTCCTATTTCAAGTCCGACACGCTGGCCTCCCAGGAACTCCTTTAATGGCCCAAAAATGTGGAAATTGCTTGGAGAGATATCAGGACGGTACAGGGGATGTGGCAATAGTGGCCCAGCTGAGTGCCATCACAAGTCCTGGTTTGATTCGAACACCCCTCATAGCATTAGCAGTATTGTGTGTATTACCTGAAGCACGCAATAATTTCCGTTCTTCTTTTTGCTGAGGATCCGGAGAGCCTCGGGGTCATAACCTGGAGCGATAATCCCATCTGAGACCTAATAGTACAACATCCAGAGATTAAACTCCATGATAAAAAAATAATAAAAATTGAATTTAATCAGAAACATGTTAATAAGTGTGAGATTAGCATCCAGGCAAAAGATTCCAGCTGTCAGACACGGGTTAAGTGATTAAAACTGTTAAAATAATTAGCAGCTATCACACACACACCTCTCTGGAGATGATCTTAGCAGTGGGAACGTCGCAGGGGTCCGAAAGTGCGATGAAATCTCCGAACGAGGACATCCTGTCCGCTCCTGAGAGAAATATCCGAGCCATTACTCGCTTCATGATCATTAACAAGGACATTTAAAAGATCAGCGATCAGGTTAATCCAGATGCCGAGTGTGTGAGTGCGTGTGTGAGAACAGGTGTGTGAAGTGTGCCGTACCTCTGGCACGAGCGTAGGCCGTAGCGAGCGGCGTGAGGTCTTTCAGCATGTCGTGCACCATACACACTTTAGCCTCCTCCTCGCTAAGCGCAACACCCACGGCAGCACCTGAAACACACACACACACACAAAACTGTTCATCACAATACCACAATCATATTGGGTGTGTATAAGGGAGAGGACACAGTGCATGAGCATAATTTTAAAAAATAATAAAAAATACCTTCATTAACGTTAAAGAAAATCGTGGATGAGAAGGAGGGCGCGTGTTTGAGAGAGGCACTTACCAGCGGGACTGACGTGCTTGAAGGACGCAGCGGCAGGCGTCTGCAGTGCACTCTTCAGCTCCTTAACCAGCTGCCATGCGTTCAGAGCGTCACACAGATTAATGAAGCCTGGAGCTCCGTTCAGAACTGAAACACACACAAACTTTACAGCAGCAGCAATGAAGCATCATTTATTTAAATAAGGAAGCAGTGTTTTTTTTTTTTTTAATGTATTATTTAAGTGTGTGTGTGTGTGTGTGTGTGTGTGTGTGTGTGTGTGTGTGTGCGCGCATTAACCCTTTATCGGCAGCGCGGGCCTCAGCGTGTAAATCTGCGCAGGACTCTGGTGTGGGTTCATGCCGTAACGCAGCGACAGCTGGGACACTCCGCTGCTGAACTCGCGGCGGAAATAATCCGCGATCGCATCGTCGTACTGAGCGGTGTGTGTGAACGCCTGGAGGAGAAAAGACACACACGTACAAACACAAATGCAAAAATCACCAAAGCATACAAATGCACTACAAGGAGCTTGTACACTACAAGAAGTGGACGTTGTTGCTGGTTAATGTTCTGTACCAGCAGCTCTGAGCGTAACAGAACACAGGAACAGAAATTTAGTTTTAAAGTTCGGACACATTGTCGTCTCTATACTAGCTGTCGTATAAACAGACTTTTAAAATGGTGCTTTTCCGTTATGGACTTTTTGCACGTCATGTCATGACGTCAGTCCGCCATAATCCCACTGAGGTACTTGGTGCTCCCACATTAATCACGACACTCCAGCCAATCAGGGGCGTCCGTGAGCTCACGCGAGTGGAAGGAGCGGATAGTTTTTAAGGGCTATGTGCTCTGACAAATGGTGCAATCGTTCACACCACAGTGCGTTTGGTTCTTAATTTTTTTTTACTCTTCACATGCGGTTAGATGGAGTTGGGTGTTTTAGGTTAAGATTTCTGAAACATGAATTTAACAGAAATATCTAATAATTAAAAATATTGCATTAAAAGGTCACATGTCTTTGTCGTCACGCGCCTGCAAAAGATCAATAGCGGCGTTTCTGGTGAAATCGCATTCCCGAGCTTGATTGAGTTTCCTTGCTGATTGCACATGAAGGGTCAGGAAGCCAAGCGCGAGGCAAACAGAACACACACTGATAAAAGTGGACTTTAACACTTTAGCAATCGCAGAGGACATCAGGGTCCAAACCAGGGTCTGAATGCACGACGCAAGTGTTTAATCAGTTTGCTAAAACCTAGAGAAATGTCAGAGAGACTACGTTCTTACACAACACTCGACATATCTGACCATCGACCTCAGTCATGCAGTGTAACATCATGCTGAAACCCGTAATCTTCAGGCAAGAGTTTTGGATTTGAAAATCATGTCGACGTATTCAAACTAAATCAGAATGAAGAACTCCCTCACTGATCTGACAAAGCGATGCCTCTTCAGATGAGACGCAGCCTTGATTCGCTCACGGGACAGATTTCAGCACAACGCGTTCGGCACAACAACAATTAACATGTTGCGCAATAAAGTAAGATTCACAAACTAGGTCACGTAAAACAAAAAAAGTGGACGGCGGCTAGTAATTGGAGCTCTTGAGTGAACCGAACAACATGTGAGCGGGGTTTATTGAACAACAATCAATCAATCAATCAATCAATCAATCAATCAATCATCGCTCAACCTTAAGAGCAAGAGTTTGGCGCGTCTCTCCTGACGTGTCCTTCTCGCTCGAAGCCTCCATCTCCTTCGCCACCTGCTCATAGTCAGCGGGGTCGCAGACCACCGTCACTCGGGCGTGGTTCTTAGCCGCAGCACGGAGAAGAGTAACGCCACCTGCACAGGAAGTGGGTAATCATATCACGGGAAGGCCTCCGTCAAAACCAAACAAACTACCACGTTCCTTAAAGAAAAGAATAATAATAATAATAATAATAATTTAATTAAAAAGGGTTGTGGTCCTGCTCACCGATGTCAATCTGTTCCACTGCTTCAGCCACAGTCACATTCGGTGAAGCGACAGTCTTTACAAAAGGATAAAGGTTACACACGACCACTCTGGGGGAAAAAAACAAAAAACAAAACAAAAAAATATATATATATGGGTCGGTAAAAGCAAAAGCAAAAAAAAAAAAAAAAACACATTCTACAAAACTGCCTTTATAGTGATTAACAAATGAACAAATTTATTAAAGTGAATTTTTTATAAATTGGAACTAATGCTGAGGGAGCAAAACGTTTCATTACGCGTCACGTGATGCGTCACATGACGTTACGGCAGGGAGACGTTCATTGTTTACCCACCAAATCCTGTCAAGAAGTCTTTAAACTTTTTTTTTTTTTTTAAACAAAAGCTTGACACTGAATCTGTATGTAGCTAGCATGCAATGCCTGTTCAGCACAGCTACGCTAACCTTCACCTTACCTCACCAGACTAAAGCCCAGCTTTTCCATGTCGGCCTGGTCAGATGGAGTGTTTCTGGCCAGGATTCCTCCATGAACGGCAGGGTGGAGGGTTTTAACCCGACCGCCGAGCATCTCTGGGAAGCCCGTGAGCTCGGACACGTCTCTGAACACAACACACAGGAGCGAACGACGCGTCATTCACATTCATAGGTTACGCAAAAAATCAGTGTCCTGAGTCCAGTCCTGCAGAGTCACCCACCTCACTGAGAGTCCGGCGTCTCGCAGAACTTTAGCCGTGCCGCCCGACGCGACCAGCGACAGCCCGGTGGACACGAGCCGCCTTGCGAAGTCCAGCAGCCCGGTCTTATCGGACACACTCAGTAAAGCTGAGACACACAGATTAAAGGAAGGTGATCGCTCAAAAGTTGATTATTTTTCCCATAACATTACCTCATAAAACGTTGGCAATCTGGCAACCAGTAACACTGTAGGAGTTAATTAACGCAGTAG
>JAAGKR010012529.1:557-16218 GCA_011419295.1 Clarias macrocephalus
GGTGGAGACAGAACAAGAGACAAATACAGGGAGAACAAAACAAAATTTCATTACTATATTTTTGCTACGCTCTAACCTCATAAACACACACACACACACACACACACACACACACACACACACACACACACACACACACGATGAGACGATGGCTGTTGAGCTAATTAGTCGACAGAAAGAGAGACACTGCACTCATTACAGCCACATTTACACACAGAGGGAGAGAGAATGAGACAGAGAGGCAGAATGAGAGAGAGACAGAGACACAAAGACCGAGAAAAAGAGAGAGAGAAGCACAGGGAGGGAGAGAGAGAGAGGGGGGGGGGTCATTAATAAAGCCCACGCAGGACGACAGCTGTCTCACTGACATAATTGCAAACGACGTCAAACTGAAGTGCCTTTCAAACACACCCGATCAAGAGGCCTGATATCACACCTCTCATTTCTGTCACCTACCCAACACACACACACACTCACACACACTCCATCCATGGGACACCAGTCTGACTTAGTGTCAGCTGATTTTTGAGAGGTAACCTCAGTGCAACCAATCTCAGAGCAGGTCGCCTCCACACGCTGTACAGTGTGTAACTGTGTACGTTCCACAGAACAGGCTGTTTTATACTGTACTGTATACACACACAGTGGAACCTCGGCGTAGAAATTTAATCCACGCTGGAAATTAAGGCTTAATTTCATATTAATTTCACCAATTTCCAACACTATAATCATATTATGGCATATAAAAACAATCTAAACATTTAGAAAAGGCATGTAAATGAAAAAAAAAAAATAGAAAAAACATGAAATAAATAAACATTAAACCTCACGTAATCTTAATTTGTGAAAATTTGTCATTATCTTGTATATAAATGCACAATGTATAGCAATTAATTTAATATTAAAATCAAATTCTTTTTTTCCTGAACTGTGGATTTGCAATTATACAGCAGCGATAAATTAGTGACAGGATCGTTGGCAGCCAAGGCACCATCCGGTTCGAACTCACACAAAAGCCAATGCAGGATAAACCATCCTGTGCAGAACTCCCAGTACAGCACGGTCCGCCACACACTGTGCCCAGCAGGCAAAGAGCCCAAGGCCACCAAACCTTAAACAAACCAGTAGATGCCTAGCGGGGAGATTCTAATGAACATCATCGACTGATGAACATCTATATCCCGGCACAGTCACAACTAAACAATTTGCCCAGGGTTGATATCTGAGTTTTGTTTGCTAATTAACTTTCGTTTGCTACATAACTTTGGATTACTGGTTGAATTTAGTTTGCTAGTTAACCTTAGTTTGCTTGAACACTTCAATTTGTAAGTTGACTTAAGTTTTCTCCTTACCCTTATTTTGCTATCTAATTTTAGTTTGCTAATTAACTTTTATGTCCAACATACCTTTAGTTTGCTATTTAACTTTAATTCGCTACTTTGGCTTATGTTGTTAGTTGACTTGAAATTGCTACTTACCTTTAGGTTGTTTTTTTTTTTTACTTAACTTTAATTTGCTATTTAACTTTAGTTTGTTACTTAACTTTATGTTGATAGTTGACTTCAGTTTGTTACTTAACTTTAAATTGCTACATAACTTTGGTTTGCTATTTAACCTTACTGCAGTTTGCTGGTTGACTTTTTATTTGCCAGTTAACTTTGTGCTACTGCTTGACTACAGTTTATTCATATATTTCAACCAATTTCTACAGCACCTATCCTGTACAGTGACACACAAAACCTAGAGCACCAAGCATGGAAAGAATATTCAAACTCCACACATCAAACATGGATGTGCAAAGCCACAATGGTGACCCCTACACCACCATGCTGCCTCTAGTTTATCTACTATATTTATTTCTCTACTTGGTTTTAGGTTACTAGTTAACCTACATGAGTGGCTCATAAGATGAACAATGACACACATTAATACCACAACAGTACAACATTTATGCAGCTAGTGTAATTAGAAAACTTTTTAAAAAAGAATAAACATTAAAAAAATAATAATTATTATTACTAATCATCATGCTAGCATACATTATAGCCCCTATGGCACAAATAAATATGGTTAATAATTTGAACCCAGTAAGTTTGAACAATGGTCCAGGAATTATTACTCAGGCTGGATTCTAAGAACTTCAGCCAAAGATGTTTGAGAAATTTGAAAATCCAACTTTAAAAAATCTGATATTTACCTAATCTTTGCTTAAACACCCACCCTCCCACCCACCCACACACACACATATATATATATATACACTGTTTATATGTTTTAATCTATATGTTTTATGAAGTGTTTTATATATTTTATTGGAGCTGTTATTGATTAGCTCTGAAGTCTTAGCCTCTATTTCCTATAACAGGACTAGTGTGGCATGTTAAAGTGTACAGTACATCCTGTTAGCAGTTGGTCTTGACTCTCACTCACCACCCACCATCTAACACACTTAACACTCATGGCACATCTGCTAGACAGCAGCTGCAATACAAATGAAGCTTCTCGGTTAATTCATGCCGAATTTAGATAAAGGTTTGAATGGAACTGAATTAGAGACACAACTGTTTTTAGGGATTGCAAAGAGCTGAATGCTAATGTGAACAAAGCTTCCTTTGAATGGCTACACATTTAGACAAAAAAGCCAAAATCAATCAAAGCAGGTTTCCCTAAGTGATAAATGATTGGATTTTGAAAAGGAAAATATCTTCTAAAAAATACACATAATTTAATCCTTGGTGGTGGTTATTGTTATTCTTCGACATTGAATTTTGTAAATTCCAACATCTCATTATGGCTTTATCCTAAGAACTGTAACCAAGAAACACCAGCCCAGATTTAACGCAGCAAAACTTTAACCTAGTAACTTTATCCTGACAACTTTAACCCAGTACCATCATCCCAGTAACTTTAACCCAGTAGCCTTAACCTGAGATGTTTAACTAAGAACAGGAATTAACTTAAAAATACACCTAGTAAACTTGGGCCAAAAACTTTACCCAAATGATTTTATCAGGAACTTTAAACCAGTAACCTTAACCCAAAAAAATAACTATAAAAGAATTTTAGCTTCAGAATTTTATCTAAGGAAGGTGAACTCAGGAACCTGAGCAGTGACCTATCCCAAAAATGTAATCAAAGTACAGCACAGGTACTTCAAACAAAGTATTTTGGGAAAAAGATCTTAACCCAGTAACTTGAAACCAGATTTTTTTAGCCAATAACTTTAATCCAGGAAATTCAGCACATGAACTGTTGTAAATCTAATTTGACAAATTGATGAATTTTTTATTTTATTGACTTTGATATAAGGATTTAATCAATGAAGAATAACTTGGGATTTCTAGCTCAAAAAACTTAGAACATAAACTCATGAACTTTAAAACAGGGACAATTAGCCTGGAGCATTAACAAACCTTTCTATTTAAGAGCTTTACATAGGAAATGTTACCCCAGGAACAACAGAATAAGACTTTTTGTCAAGAAACTTTAAGCCCTGAAACTTAACCAGGGTCTGTATTCCAGAAAAAAATTACCTCAGAACTTTACACTGGAACCTTAACTCATGAAATAGGGTCTAGGAATTATAACTCAGGAACTTTAGCCCAATGGTTTAAGCTGATGAAATTTAACCCAGGGACTGGGTTATATGAACTTAATGACCCATGAACTTTAACCCAAGAATGTCAGGGAACGTTATGCATAAAGTTCTGGCTTCTGTCCACCATCATAACAACAACAACAACAACAAAAAAAAAAATACAAATACAAAAAAAAAAAAAACACTAATGATGTGAGCGAAATCAGGACTTTCAGCTTTAATCCAATAGCACTGACAAAAGTGTAGAATAAATCACTTAGCAATTACAGGAGTTTTCATACACACAACTCCATGTCAGAGCTTATAAATAATGGAACAAACTAACAATTACAAAGTAATTTTGTACTTTAATGAAAATATTTTGCAGTCAGTGACTGAATTCTGGAACCAATGAACTTGACTATAAGCTGAGTTTTCTCCCCCCAGATGCTTTGCCAGGCCTTTACTTCAGCTATTGCTTGTTTGTGGGTCTTTCTGCCTTTTTTTTCTTCAATAAGTGAAAGGCATGCTCTACTGCGGTGCAATTTGGTGACTGACTTAGTAAAGAATATCCAATTTCTTTGCTATGGGTAGCTTTTACTGTATGATTTTGGTTATTATGAATCGGCAATAAAAAGTTGTGTCCTATCAGTTTGGTGTCCTATCAATAAAATTTGGATGAAACTGGGAAGAGAGTATAGCCCTATACACTTTCTTTCTCCATACCTTTATCTTCGCATGTCTTCCCAATCTAGCAAAGTTTTCTGGCATTAAAGTCTGGCCATTACTGGTAGTTTCCACCTTGCTGTAAAGCATCTTTATAACTTCATAAAGCCGTCTCTTGATTGTACACTTTGACAATGACATACCGACCTCCTCAAGTGTGTTCCTGACTTGGCTTTATGTTGCGAAAGGGTCCTTCTTCACCGTGTAGAGGATTCTGCAGTATTCCACTTTAGCTGTCTTCCAGCTGTGGCTGGACTTGCCAATTAATTCCTTCTTTTTAAGAATGCTCGAAACTGTTGTATTGCCCACTACCACCAATGTTTTGCTTTCTCTCTATCGCTCTCTCTAACTGTACTTATTTTCAGTCTTTCTTCATTTGCACAGGCACCTCTTTAGACTTCATGTTGAGAGTTTGAGTGAACAGCTACCAAATGCGAATATACCACTCAGAACCACTTCCATGACTGCCTGATTAGTCATGGATTAGTGAGGGAACAAGCCACAGCTGGCCATGCAACTGCTTATCAGCCATTCGTTCCATTATTTATGAACCCCTTAAAATGGGGGTGTGGGTATGAAAATTCCTGAATAATTAATGTCATACTCCTTGAATCAAAGCTGAAAGTCTTGACTTCACTCACATCTTGGCAACTAGGAAAAAGTAAGTCGGCGTTAAAAATGGGTAATATTTTTTAATATAGTCCGTATTTCTAATACAAATTTATTGAAAGAAATTGTATGTGTACTTTATTACATAGGAAAATGAAAGCAAATCTTTAGATTTCAACGTAAGCACCGGCCACGTCTTCTTGCACTGTTCACCGAGACTGTGGTCATCAGCTTTATTGTATCCGGACGTAGTGTTGCATTCCTCCCTTTCACTCTACGCCACTATCTCCGTACAGGAACAATGGAATTCCAAATTTCGTAGCTCGCTCCTGAACAGTCAAGCGGTCGGCCATCTGTTCACATTGCATGTGCTGCTTCTCCGATGCCTGTACTATCGACCCGAGAAATAAAAAAATCCCATTTACCATCATTTATTTAGGGACTGTTTTTATCATGACTCCAGTGATGCTACAAGTTCTATAGCCATTTAATGTTGCCTAGTTCATTTTCACCCACCCTGTACTTATGGACCTGACAATAGACCAATCAGCCACAACATTACAGCGCAAAACGTTAAGCCCAGTATTGTTTTACTATATATTCATATTCAGTTTTATTGATATAGTCCTTTTAACAAATGGTCTAGATCACAAAGCAGCTTTACAGAAAAAAATATAATGAAAATGAGTTTGAAAAGTGTGAAGAAATGGACAGTACTGTACAGGCTCGGATCGTCCCAGACGGACAAGCCGAGGGTGAGCCAGAAAAAACTCTCTGAGATGACAAAAGGAAGAAAGCTTCAGACTCTTAGGGTGTTGTAGGTTAAAGAGTGGGACCCTGTCTTGATTGGACTTGTTTGTCCAGCGCATCCCATGGACGGTCGATTGGATTGGGATCTGGGGAGTGTGGAGGTCAGGACGGCAGGCTTGGCTCTTTTGTCTGCTGGACCCCTTGGTGGACTTGTGCTTTGTGCTTGGTGGACTGTGTGTTCTGGTGTCTTACTGTTGTGGGATTTTGTGTGTTTATTTTGAGATTTGTCTTTTGTGTCTGACCAGACAAGGTGGCATTTCCTCCCTGTGGGCCTTGGGAACCCATCATCCTGTCACCAATTTAATTAATTTAATTGGTAATCAATGTAAGTGTTTAAATGTTATGTAGTGTTAAAGTATGGCTTGTCGGTATACATACAGATATTTATGGGATTCCATGTTTGGTTAAAGAAAAATATCTTAAATTCAATTCAATATAAGCAACATTAATGTTGTAAAATAAAAAGAAAACATGTAATACATTTCTTAAAATTATAAATGTGAAGAAAGCAAAATATATTTACTTTTCATAGTTTATGAGATATGAATGTATTATTATTATTATGATTATTATTATTATTATTATTACTACTGTACACTTTAAACAAGTCATTGAGTAAATTTCATTCACTGATTATTTAAATCAATAAATATCGTGATGACATTTTTCCGCTGGAGGATAATCCGGACCTGAGCTTGCCAGTTAGTTGCACTGTACAGCACTTGTGTAGGTTTTATGACCAAAAAATTGGGCTGATGAGAAAGACACACGTTTCAGTGCCTCTTATGATGGTGCTAATAAAGCTCCGCTAAAGTGAGGAAAATAAAAAAATCATCTACGCTGAACCGAGGTCGTATTCAGGAGTGGTGTGTGGGCTGCAGGGTTAAGAGGCGGCAAAACACAGTGCTTAGCGCATCCATAACTCAGCAGTGCGTGAGGGATTGTCTCCCACACACACACACAGACACACAGTGGTATATTGTGTGTAAATCAGTGATATTGATTCGAAGAGCCTGGCTGACTCCATTCTGCAGTAAGGATGGGTCACGGAGTCCAGCCTCTGGAGGAACTTTAACAGAGATAAAAATCGCAAGTGTTAAAATGTGTGTGTGTGTGTGTGTGTGTGTGTGTGAGAGAGAGAGAGAGAGAGAGAGAGATTGACAGAGGTCAGTAAAACCCATCAGGCAGAAGTGTTTTATCTTCAGGGACATCTGGGGAAGTCAGAGCGTCCACTCCAAGCTCACACACACCACTAAATTCGATTGCAGGTGCTTGACTGACATGGCTGTGTTTCATTCTGCACCAGCTGCCTACCATTTAAAGCTGTCTGTCTCTCTGGGCAGGTTTTTAATTGAAACGATGGCATTTAGTTTCATCCATCATACATCATAACCTTTGAAGTTAATTACTCTCGCTTGCTAATTGATCAACTTACCTGAAGATGGATTGTGCAATAGAGGTCACTGAAACATAGTTAACTCACTTGGAAAAACTTTTCCTCATTTGTTTCCTCTAATATGGTCCTAAGTAGCTAACTTTGCCCCACCATATGACAACTAACAAATGCGCCCTCATCTTTTCAAATGTCATCATTTGAAGAATTTCTGATATTATGTGAAAATTTTCTGTTGCACAAAAAAAAAAAAAAAAACTTCATCCCAGTATCTTAAACCTAGAAACTTTATGCAAGGAATTCTAGGCTGATTAATCATGGAAGGATTTTTACATTTATTCTCAGGAACTTTAATATAAAAACTTTTTAAACATTTTAACATGCATAATTAATGCAAAGAATTTTACCCAGCAATTATAAAATGACAAAGAAACTTTGACAGAGGAACTTATAGCTATACTGTAGCTCTTTAGCTGAGAAATATTTAATGGATTGCAACAATTGTGAAAGAATTTAAATTGTAGAAGCTTAGCAGATACTAGAAGAAAAAAAGCTTAGAAGAATGTAAAAAAGCAAAAAAGCAAAAAAAAAAAAGAAAAAAAAAAAAGAAGTTTCAACATAATTATTAAATAAAATAAAAAAAATCTAATTCTAACCCAGTAATGCTAGGAAGGAATTTTAGCCTAAGTGTTTTCAAAATAAATGTAAGAATTTTGCACCTTCATGGAAAACCGGAATTTCCTTTAGTCAGGGAATATTAGGCTGAATAATCATCAAACAATGAATTTACAATTTATTACTTTAATACAGGAACTTCAATTCAGTAAATTTAGCACAAGGATTTCATAATGAATTCAGACATTTTAGTCTGCAATTGTAAACCAACAACTTATACTAACAACAATAGTGAAACTTTAACATAGGAAGTTCTTTAGCCAAAGAATTTTATTGTAAAAAATAATTTAAATGTAATTAAAATTTAAAGATGAATGTTCATTCAGGAATATAAATGCAAATAATTTTTAAACAATTGCCAATTAAGTTAAAAGGGGATTTCAAATTAAGTACAAGAATTTCAACATAGCAAAGGAACTTTAGTCCAGAAGCTTAGCAGATTAAAAAAAAATGTTTACTGTGAAAACCGCAAGCAAGAACATTAACATAGTAAATTAAGCTTGAGAACTTTAGCCCAAGAGCTTTGATACAATAACTTACCTGTTTAACCACAGAAGCTGTACCAAGGAAAAATGTAAAAGATGAATGTTATGAATTTAATCCAAAAATCCAATAACTTTAACACAGAAACTAGAAATATTTAAAACTTTTCTCGACATATTTTAAGAATTCAACATTAAAACAGTAATACGGAAAACAACACTTTAGCACAAAAAAACAAACAAAAACAAACAAATAAAACTCTTCAGTACCAAAACTTCAGTGCAGAAATATAGTACCAGTAATTTTAGTAAATTTAGGAAATATCAACTAAGGAATATCAACAATGGTACAGGAACATTAACAAAACACCAAAACATGTTTTTCAACCCAAAAAATATGATCAGTAGTATAAACTGTCTTGTGCCGTACAACTATAAAGTGCATAACCTTATAGACATGTGTGTGTGTGTGTGTGTGTGTGTGTGTGTGTGTGTGTGCGCGTAAGACTGTGCACCTCCCAGCTGCCAAAAGTTCCCCAATATCATCTAATTCAGAACAATATGACTGTGGAACTGAGGTGTCGTGTTTGGCGGTTTAAGGCTACTGGACCGTTCGCGCGGAAACCAGATTAGAGCTTTCGAAACTCAATCCTGTGCTGTGTGTTGGAGTTTTATTGGTTTCTGATCAAATAAAGTCTTCACTTTTTTACAGTGCTGAAATTTGTGTAAAAGTCAAAGCCATGAGTATTGACGTGAAGCTCAAAAACAGCAGTCGGCGCCTTTGCAACAGAAGAAACAGCTGCAGAAGTTGTACTGTAACTGATTGTGGGTTTTGTCCAGGTACCGGCAGAACCTGAGCAGGAACAGTGGGAGAAACAAGAACACTGGATTAGTCAAACACGATCATGACGGAATGAGTAAGGTCATCTGCAAATAAGATTCCTAACATAACGTCCCACATGACCTGAAACCTGAGGTGCATTTTTAGGCAATGAAAATACAAAATGTACTTGAATTGGGGATCGTTACATGCCTGCTAATCACGGAGCGTTTTAAGGAATTCTGCTTAATATCTTTTGGGATATTAGGAAAGAATGAGAACTACAAGCTCCCGGTCTCTAATCTTACTGCTGCTGTCATGTTCCACACGATATTTCTAAATGCTACACTTGTACACTTTTATATCTTCATACTTTTACACTTTACACTTTTATCTAGTGTATATACTGTATATCTACATCATGTTCCCGTGCAAGTATATACTTGGGGACATCATTTATTTGTATATGTTTATGTGCACTTTATATTACATATTGTATCTGATTTAATAATACTTTCATGACGGGAATTTTACGATAATTTCAAATATGTTTTCAAAATGGATTATATAGAAATTGTTTGGCAAAAAAAAAAGAAAAGTCGCCACTTCAGAAGGTGAAAAATGATTGTCTTGTATCAAGTACCGAAAACAGTTAAGGAGATTTTAAACGACTGGAATTGTGTTAAGAACTTCAACGTGCAAGGACCTTCAACTTCATGGACGAAATGTGGTCAGAAAAACTGGACGGAGAAAAGAGATACGATAAGGTACCGTATACCTTCATTCATCTCACAGTGGGAAATTTCTATCACCTAAACATTGAGTGAATGAATCCGAAACAAAAGCATAGAAATTTGCTAGGGAGCATAAAGATTGGATGGAAAAATGGCTGATGGGTCCAGATTAGGTGATGGGCGTGTCAGGGTGAGAAGCGATGCAGCCGTCATGCGTAGTGTCCACTGTACAAGCCTCTGGAGACTCAGCAACGTTATGTGGCAATACAACGAAGTCAGCTGAATGTACTGAATCACCAGCACATCACATCTACTGTATGGAGCTCTGCTGATGAATCCTGGATTGAATTCAGGTTGTGAAAGAGCAGCTCTGGAAGCATGAGGAATCATTTTCTCTCTCTCTCTCTCTCTGTGTGTGTGTCGATATATCACTTTTACTCTTTTTCCTCCCCAGTACTACACCATATCCTGTATGAGCTGAATATTGGATTAGACTCTATAATACATTCAACAGCTCCTCCTAAGGATTCACACTCACACTGAATCAGCTTCTGCCCATCACACGTTCTGCGGAAAAAAAGAAACGGGGTTTTAACCGTCGGGGTGAATCAGAGTGATTTACGGCCTGAAAAACAAAACAACGGTTTAATTTAGAATACGTAAGAAATCTCAGTGGAAATGATTCTTAAACCACAACCAGATGGAACCGCGGTCGAACACAGAGGCTCTGCTTGAGCAGCCTGGACCTCACACACACACACACACACACACACACACACAAACTTTTCAACTCAGTCCTGATCCAAAACCATTACGCCGCACGTCACTGGACTGCACCTTCACACACACACACACACACACTAGTGCTATTGTAAGGAACACACACACACATACACACCTACACACACTCTAGGGGGCAAACACACACACATAGTCAAACACACAGTCATTTCCTTGTTCTCAACTGCGTCATTCTTTGCTGCCGGCTCGTTTAGCAGATCTGATGACCGTGAAATCAAGGGCCGCTCAGGCACCTGCCCACATACACACGGTTGCCGAGAATCACCCATACACCCCTCTCTCTCTCTCGCTCTCTCTCACACACACACACACACACACACATGGTTGAGTCAGAGCTGAATGGGGATCTGTGGGATACTGAAGGAAATGAAATCTCGAGCCCTGGGTTTTAGCAGTTTTAGAAGAAATGGAAGCTCGAAGAAACAAACATCAAGATGCGTGCACAGCGTTTCTGTTTTATTTCCCGAACGTACCCGATCAGTCGAGGTGCAAAAAAAAAAAAAAACCCTTCTTTAGTTCTACACTTGGGTACGAGACTAAAACGAATCTGCTGCCGCGTAATGAAAGCATGCTGTATGACCGCGGGTTAAGTGTTGTGTACACTGTATTTAACACACACGAGTGTGTAACCTTTGCTCATAACCGCAGAAACAGCGACGCAAATCAAATTTAACTTCGGTATCTCACACCTCCAGGGCTGGGGGTTTGAATATCGCCTCTGCTGTGTGTGTGTGTGTGTGTGTGTGTGTGTGTTTGTGTGATATGCTCCTACATGTGCTGTAGACTGATTTTTCCATATAGCCTGTAGTGTGCGACTGTGTGTGTGTGTGTGTGTGTGTGTGTGTGTGTGAACGAACGTGTGCTTGAACCCTGCCTTGCAGTCTGCGACTCTACACCGGATGGATGAATCATTTGTGTCAGCTGTGACATGCTGTACTGTACAGGTCGGCGCTGTTAAAGTGTAGATTATATACAAGGGCCGTTCAAATCAAAACCGGGACTTTTGATTGTGCAGAATAACATGACGTACAGTAGTAAAAACTCTCCTTTATTTCTCTATATAATCCACTGCTACACTAATGCACTCGTCTCAGTGTTTCACGCGGGCTTGTAGACCAGAGCCATGATCGGACTGCCTGTCTGAAACGCCGGCCTCCCAGGAACTCCATTAATGGGCCAGACATGTGGAAATGCCTTGCAACGAGGTCAGGACTGTACATTCCTACAATGTGTGTGTACAGTACTGTTGAAGCATCAGGCTTTCCGCTCGCTGAATGTTCATGGGAACTGCATGGGGATTGCAGTGGACTTGGCCTCGTTATTCACAGATGTATGACTTTAAAAAAAAATTTTTTTAAACATTTGCGCTGTTCAGCGGTGATAAGAGTCTCGTAACTGTACTGAACTTGAAGTCTTCTGTAAATGTCAATCGCTTTTACGCCTTCATTCATCGTAAATGTCACCGAGTCCCGGATTGACTCGAACGCCCCTCCTTATATTGTTATATATTATTGACTCTCAGAGAGGTCAGCGCAGCTCTAACAGCAGTGTGCACGTTCGACAGTCGCGAAACTGAAGAAGTGAACATCAGGCTGACGGGGCGCGTTCGGGCTTTTCCTGTTTATTTCCTCTCTGTAAACATGATTAGATATTCAGATATGTAACACTTGAGATACTTAATCATCTTAAATCATATCTCCTTCAGCTGGCTTATAGATTCCAAATTGGCTGTGAGATTATTTCTCATATCAGTATAGATTTTATTTTATTTTGTTTCTTATGTTTTTTTTTGCCTTCTCCGCTTTTTTAGACTTCAATTAAAAAAAAAAAAAAAAGATAAGACGTTTGCCCCGTGTGTGAAAGAGCTCTGGTTCTGTCTGGCTGCCTGAGGCTCTTCACTGTGCAGGATTTACCACCGGCTTACACACACACACACACACACACACACACACACACACACACACACACACATGCACACACACTGCGGCAAATCCTGTAGTCATCATCAGTCCGTGTCCTGCAAGTGGTCAAGTAATGAACAAATCCTTGGTAAGGGTATAATATGTGTGTGTGTGTGTGTGTGTGTGTGTGTGTGTGTGTGTGTGTGTGTGTGTGATATTTCCCACCATCTTATTCTCACGTCCTCTGCCATCACACAAACCTAAAAAAAAACAAAAAAAAACAGCTGTTATGCTACAACTCAATGCGTGCAAAAGTTTATGCACCCTCCAGACACAATGATGTTTATGACTGAGACGTAAGGCAGACGCTTTACAGTAGTGATGGGTCGTTCATGAACGATTCGTTCTTTTTGAACGAGTCTTTAACGTGACTCAGAAGAACGAGTCGTCTCAGTGAGTGATTCGCTCATTTCCTACTGGGCGCGCATGCGCAAAGCATCGCAAGACCTCCGTAGGTTATGTACAGTACAGGAAACAAAAATAAGTCGTTACCTTCGAGTCTTTTTGGTCCGAGTCGTTTGTTCTTTTGTCAGGTGACTCCCACAGACACTATGCAGTGCAATAGATTCAAAAGAACGAACAACTCGGACCAGAAGATATGATGGTGAGCTGCTCATTCTGTTGATTATTTTATGTCCTTGCAACTGTATTGTAATATTTTCATTACTGGATCTATAGCCAATATTTGTGTATGTAGACGTGTTGGGGGTCTGTTTATTGAAATTTAACAATGACTCAAAAAAAAAAAAGATTTGTTTCAAAGAATCAAGTCACTAAAAGGGTCCAAACTTCCCATCACTACTTTACAGCAGTAAACTTTATTTTAAAATGCTCACTCAAATGCGCTATGCGTCACCTTCTTAGCGTGTGATGCTTGTTTGCAGCGACCTATGACATCACACTGATGGTCAAGACTGTAAGAGGAAGTTATCGTGTTACACAAAGAACCCAAACCTTTTTCAACCCCAAGCACACACATTTGAAAGCACACATCAGACTGTGGACTGTGGGATGAAACCAGAGTACCTGCAAACTCAAGGCATATATATATATATATATATATATATATATATATATATATATATATATACAGTAACTAGGCATTGAAAATTGGTAATAAACTCCATATTTCTAATACAAATTTATTGTAAAATAGTGAACATGTATTTTATTACATAGGAAATGTAATAGGCAGCAGTAGATTTGCTCAAATGGCCATGAATGGACTCACAGTCGTCTGAAAGAAGTCCTTTGGGATATTGCTGAGAACCTTCTGAATCAGTGCCTCCAAGTCCTCCAGTGTGTGAGGCTTTGTCCTGTACACCCACACCTTTCTGAAGCTCATTGGGAAAAAAATCACATGATGTGAGATTTGGAATTCTTGGAGGCTAACCACACACACCCACACACACACACACACACACACCCACACACACACACACACACACACACACAGTAAGAGTAAAATGGGATGAGGTGGTGCTCCAGTTCTATAGCCATTAAATACTGCCTAGATGATCCCTGATGATGATGGCATCCTTCCCTGATCAAGATAAGATCAGGGAATTATGCATTAGACATTTTAAGGAAAGCTAGTCTGGAAAATCAGCTATAAGATGGTGGGAAGATGAGAGATAATGAGTCCTACAGTTGGCGGTAAAGCAACCAACCCCCTGGATTCCAACTGCCGTTAAACAACAAATAATGAGACGAAATTTCAATATTGTGAATCCCTATAAAAATTCTAGATAAATTACATGTCAAGTGAAATATTTCACGTCTTTTTGTTTTAATTTTGAAGTTTGCGGCTTACGGCACATGAAAATCAAAACTCCAATATCTCACCATATTAGAATTTTTCATTTTGAGTTTGAGTAAATTACTATTCATGCTGTATAAATATTGTGTCTAGTTCAGTACACGCATGGGGAAGAGTGCTGACTTGTCAGTTGTCCAGAAGATGATCATTGACGTCCGCCACAAAGAGGATGATTGCTGAAAAAAGAGCTGGTTGTTCACAGAGTGCTGTATCGAATTGTACTCATGAAAAGATAACAGGGAGGGAAAAGTGTGGTAGGAAAATGTGCACAAGCGACAAGGAGGACCGCAACCTTTAGTAGATGGTCAAGCAAACCTGTACATTTAAAGAAATATCGGGGACTGAATATATGCTCATGATATCACCCTGATGACGACGGCTTCCCTGTTGTGTCAAGGTTTCTTCCTATCGTCATCCTATGGAGTTTTTCCTTGCCACCGTCGCCCTCAGCTTGCTCATCAGGGACATTCTGTTAGTTATAATCTATACTTTTTTCTGTATTTTTTCAACCTTTTTTTAATTTTGTAAACCTGCTTTGCGATAATGACCATTGTTAAACGAGCTACTCAAATAAAACTGAATTGAATTCAACTCAATTGAAGCAAAACTGGTTCAAGAGCTTGGGAGAGCTTTATAAAGAGGTGATTGAGGCTGGAGTCAGTGCATAAAGAGCCACCATGCACAGACGTCTTCAGCAGTTTTACTTTTTGAATGAAATCTATATACAGTATATAGAAAACAGAAATTCTGTTTGGTCTGCCACCAGTGGCCGGTGTAGGGGCAGCCAGTGTAGCGGGTGGCCATGTGTAGTGTTGGCCAGTGTAGTGGGTGGCCATGTGTAATGTTGGCCAGTGTAGTGGGTGGCCATGTGTAGTGTTGGCCAGTGTAGTGGGTGGCCATGTGTAGTGTTGGCCAGTGTAGTGGGTGGCCATGTGTAGTGTTGGCCAGTGTAGTGGGTGGCCATGTGTAGTGTTGGCCAGTGTAGCGGGTGGACTTGTGTAGCGTTGGCCAGTGTAGCGGGTGGCCATGTGTAGTGTTGGCCAGTGTAGTGGGTGGCCATGTGTAATGTTGGCCAGTGTAGTGGGTGGCCATGTGTAGTGTTGGCCAGTGTAGTGGGTGGCCATGTGTAGTGTTGGCCAGTGTAGTGGGTGGCCATGTGTAATGTTGGCCAGTGTAGTGGGTGGCCATGTGTAGTGTTGGCCAGTGTAGTGGGTGGCCATGTGTAGTGTTGGCCAGTGTAGTGGGTGGCCATGT
>JAAGKR010012530.1:4708-14708 GCA_011419295.1 Clarias macrocephalus
AAATCCGATTCAGCATTCAAGATCTGGCAGGCCCATGGTATTTCCAAGATAAGTAACCTGTACATTGAAGGTATTTTCTCATCTTTCGCACAACTCTCCTCCACATATAACCTTCCAAATCATCATCTGTTCCGTTTCTTCCAGATCAGAGACTATGTTAAGAAGCAGTTTCCCCACTTCCCAAACCGCCCCCCTGAAAATTTAACAGAAAGTCTGCTGTCAGTGGGCGCGGCCACCAAAAGATCCATCTCCATTTTGTATGGGCATATGTGGTCAGCCTCCTCACAACCCCCTACTGCAGTTAGAGCTGCATGGGACGACAGTCTCAACATTAAAATTGAAGATAGCCAATGGGAGACAGCACTCTCTTTAGTTCACTCGTCTTCCATATGTGCCCGGCACAGCTTGATCCAGTGCAAGGTCCTCTATAAGATCCACTATACAAATGCGAGGTTGGCTAGAATCTTCCCTTCTGTCAACGAGGCGTGTAACAGATGCAGCTTAACTCCAGCCAACCATGTCCACATGTTTTGGTCATGCCCTGAATTAACGTCATTTTGGACACACGTTTTTGACACACTAAGCAGGGCCTACGGACACACCATTACCCCTAACCCATTATCAGCAATATTTGGTATCTCCCTCAACACAGACTTTCCCAGAGTAGCGAAACAGGCATTGGCATTTACCACCCTTCTAGCCCGAAAATTAATTTTGCTCAGCTGGAAGCTCGCACATCCTCCATCACATAAACATTGGGTCAAGGAGGTTCTCTATAACCTACAACTCGAGAAGCTTAGATTCTCTCTCAGGAGCTCCACAGGGAAGTTCCATAAGACATGGGATCCCTTTCTTGATATTACTACCTCACCTGATGGTCCCCAAGACCCAGAGTACGGTTAGGGAGAGGGGTCCCCCCCCCCTTTTTTAATTTTATTTATTTATTATTATTATTTTTTTTTTAAATTGTTTTAATTAATTAATTATTTATTTTTTTCCCTATATATATATATTATTTTCTCTTTGAATGTTTTATTTTATTATTCTGCCCCCCCCTTTTTTTTTTTACTTTTTACTTTATTTTGTAGATGTATGTGCATTTGTATGCAGACGTGTGTGCATGTATGTGTGTGCGTGTATGTATGTATGTGTTTACATACCTCACTTACTATTTATCATTTATCTCATCCACTTCATTCTGCATCCCCTGTGTATGTATATGTATATATGTGTACTGTATGTATGTGTGTATATGTATATAGCTGTATATGCTTAGTGCTCACTGGATGAGCACATTTTGATGTTGCACTACTAAGGGGAATGGCCTGTGATGGGATGGGTGGGGGGTGGGGGGACTGTGGGATCTGGGATGACATACAGTTGCACCTTTGTTCATACATGTTTTTATATTTGAATATGCCTTTTGTTGGATCTATGCTGTATGTCTGTTGATAATTTTCAAAACAATAAAGAGAGTTGGAATATATAACTGGTAGAGGAGGAGGAGTCGCAGTTATTTATAACGATAATCTGTCTCTCGTACAAAAACACAGTTTTAAATTTAATGCATTTGAAGCTCTCTATAGTAACATAAAGTCAGCTCAGTCGATCCCGCTAATCATCATTTACAGACCCCCAGGGCCGTACTCGGAGTTTCTCTGCGAATTTGCAGATTTCATCTCGAACCTACTTGTTTCTGTAGATAAAGCGTCAATTGCTGGAGACTTTAATGTTCATTTTGAGAATCCAGAAGACCCTCTGAGAACAGCATTCTTGTCCATACAGGACTCAGTAGGAGTAAATCAGTGTGTAGTAGGACCCACTCATAAAGCAGGTCACACTTTAGATTTAATATTATCCTTCGGATTAAGTATAGGAAATGTAACCACAATTCCACAGTCTGAAGTTATCTCAGATCACTATCTTGTCTCGATTAAAGCGTGTCATAGTAATAATGTAAGCACAGCACCGCACTACCGCCTTAAACGTACATTTACATCAAATACCGCACAGAGCTTTATCAATAATCTTCCAGAGTTATCAACTTTGATTGGATCGCCATCTGACTTCACAGAACTCGAACAGGCGAATGAATATCTAGAGTCAGCACTTCGTTATAGCTTAGATAATGTAGCTCCAGTTAAAAGGAAAATGATTAGAGATAAGAAACTCGCTCCTTGGTATAATGACCACACACGTGCTTTAAAAATAACCGCTCGAAAATTCAAACGTAAATGGCGCCAAACTAAATTGTTAGTATTCAAAATAGCTTGGAAGGAGAGCATACTGAACTATAAAAAAGCTCTCAGTGATGCTAGATCAACATATCTCTCAGCTTTCCAATTACAGGCGGTTATCAAATTTTCCCTTTATCTTCAAGATAGTACTCCAAGGTAGTATCACAGCAGCTATGTTCACATCTACATAGAAATAGCATAAACCAACTTTCAGTCAGGATTTAGGCCTCATCACAGCACAGAGACAGCACTTGTTAAAGTAGTAAATGACCTCCTATTGGCCTCTGATCAGGGTTGCGTCACTAGACTTGTGTTACTGGACCTCAGTGTAGCTTTTGACACCATAGATCATAGTATTCTCCTTCACAGATTAGAAAATGGAATAGGAATTAAGGGAACTGCCCTCTTGTGGCTCAGATCCTATTTGACTGATCGTTATCAGTTTGTAGATTTAGATGGTGGCCATTCCTCATGTTCTCAAGTTGAGTTTGGTGTCCCACAGGGTTCAGTTTTAGGCCCACTACTTTTTTCCCTTTACATGCTTCCTCTGGGCATCATAATTCGTAAACATGGTATTAGTTTTCATGCTGATTAGTGAACAACATTAGTGTTATGCTGATGACACAATTATACGTCTCAGCAAAACCAGATGAGAGAAACAGTTTGCTAAAATTGAGCAGTGTGTGCAGGACATAAGAGATTGGATGTTAATTAATTTTCTTCTGCTTAATCCTGATAAGACAGAAGTTCTAGTAAGCGTTCTGATCACATTGTAACTTTAGATGGCCTTTCTGTTCCATCAAGTGCAACAGTAAAAGACCTCAGTGTGATTATAGATTCAAGCCTTTCATTTGAAGCTCATGTAGATAATATTACCAGGATAGCTTTCTTTCACCTTAGAAATATTGGTAAAATAAGAAATTTATTGTTACTAAACGATACAGAAAAAACATTTCATGCTTTTATCACCTCTAGGTTGGACTATTGTAACGCCTTAATGTCTGGTTGTTCAAGGTGTATAAACAAGCTTCAGTTAGTCCAGAATGCAGCAGCGAGAATCCTCACTAGTGTCAGTAGTCTGGTTAGTCTGTCATGTTTAGTTTATCCTGGTTTAAGTTCATGTCTGTTCTTTTGGTTCCCTGTTTTGTGCTTTATTAAAGACTTTTGGTTCAGTTCACCTCTGCTATCATGCCATTCCTTCGTCCGGCAAGCAGTAACCGTGACAACTAGAACCAGAAGATACGAGCACATCACCCCTATCTTATCTACACTGCATTGGCTCCCTGTGAAATTTCGCATCGATTTTAAAATACTACTTTTGACATTTAAAGCACTAAATGGTCTCGCGCCACAGTATTTAAGTGAACTGCTAGTGTCTTACGATCCGCCACGCCTACTTCGATCAAAGAATGCAGGCTGCTTGTCAGTACTGCATATTACTAAAACTACAACAGGGGGCAGAGCTTTTTCTTACAAAGCCCCAAAGTTATGGAATAGTCTTCCAAATAGTGTTCGGGACTCAGACACAGTCTCAGTGTTTAAGTCTAGGCTAAAAACCTATTTATTTACTCAACAATATTTTTATTGATTTTAAACAGGGATACAACAGGGTAAACATGTAACGTTTCAATATACATTTTATAGTCCCCTTATAAAACCCTATATCATCCACCCCACCCCTCCATAACTCCAAGCCAGCTATACATGTATAGGAAAGGCTAGACGCCAGGCATATTTAACAAAAAAGGAGAGAAATAAAAATAAATAAAAAAAAACCTGTGGAGCTGGAAGTTTTGGTTCTGCGTGCAAAGAAATTTAAACAAATAAATAAATATTAAATAGGAAAGGAATCAAACTACAAATGTATATGAAAAAAGCGAACTCGGCCCCCACACCTGTTGAAATTTCAAGTCAGAATGGCGGATTGAGTAGTGCATCTTCTCCAGGGATAAACAGGACATAATATATCTGAGCCACTGGGTGTGAGTGGATGAAGTCGCATCCTTCCACTTGAATAAAAGAGAACGTCTGGCCAGGAGTGCAAAAGACAACAAACTCTGTTTAGCTGGAGTTAGACGCTTATCTTCCTCTCCAGTAATACCAAAAAGAGCAATCAGAGGGTCTGGTTCAAGATTGCATTTGAATATGTATGACAAGGTTTTAAAGACATCTCTCCAGAATTTTTTCAAATTCGGGCATGTCCAGTACATATGAATAAGAGACGCCTCTCCGCTTTTACATTTATCACAACAAGGATCGACGTTTGGGTAGAAACGGGAAAGCTTGAGTTTAGAGAAATGAGTCCTGTGTACAACCTTAAACTGTAATAAAGAGTGCCGGGCACATAAGGAGGCTGAGTTGACAAGCTTGAGAATTGAATTCCAAGTATCATCTGACAGTGTCAAATTTAGGTCTTTCTCCCAAGCAGTTTTGATTTTACTCAAAGAGGTATGACTCAGACCCATCAGTCCACCATAAATAATGGATATTAGGCCTTTACGCAGCGGGGACAAACAGAGGAGATTATCTACAATATTTGCATCAGGAGCCTCAGGGAAATTTGATATTGATGAGCTAATGAAGTATCTTACTTGCAGATATCTGAAAAAATGAGAATTGGGCAAGTTAAACCTTTCAGAAAGCTGTTCAAATGATGCAAACCTGTTATCAACAAGCAGATCTTTGCAAATGCCCTTACTGTACCATTCCTGAAACACTGAATCATGTAAAGAAGGTTGGAAGAGATGGTTAGAGATGACAGGACTGGAGAGAGAAGCCCAGAAAACCGCTGTGCTTTCTGAACTGAGCCCATATTCTCAAGGTACTGTATGTATAATAACTGGATTATTGATTGATTTAATTGAGGGGATGGGGAGTGCAGATCCAAGGAGTGCAGGGACAGAGAGGTCTTTGACAGAGTTTAGTTCCATTTCCACCCAGACAGGGCGATTAGGTTGGTTATGAAAATGTGCCCAAAAGATGACACATCGAATGTTTGCTGCCCAGTAGTAGAAACAAAAATTAGGTAAAGCCATGCCACCGTCTCTTTTAGACCTTTGAAGGAGGGACTTGTTCAATCGAGGATGTTTACTTTTCCAAATGTAAGATGATATAATTGAATCTAAAGGTTCAATTATATCATCTTGGGAATAAAAACAGGTACAGACTAAAAAATATATAAAAATATATAAGATATAAAAATTTAGGAAGAATACTCATTTTAATGGCATTAATGCGACCCACCAGGGACATGGACAGTGGTGTCCATTGCCCCAAGTCCTTTTTTGTTTGGTAAACTGATTTTTCACTATCTTGAAAGGGAGGTGATGTGTTCCTGTTGTTAGTGCTGTATTATTTAGCAGAAAAAGTTCACTTTTGTGCAAATTCAATTTATATCCCGAAAAACAGCTAAATTCGCTTAGCAATGACAGCAAAGGTGGCAGGGAAGAAATTGGATTTGATATAAAAAGTAGAAGATCATCTGCATAAAGGGACACTTTATGTTCCTTTCCCTGCCTCCAAATCCCAGATATCTCCCTACAACTACGGAATGCGATTGCCAGTGGCTCAATGGCAAGGTTAAAGAGTAATGGGCTAAGAGGACACCCCTGATGAGTTCCCCGCCGAAGGTTGAATGGTTGAGACTGCTGAGCATTTGTCCGAACTGAGGCAATAGGGCTTAAATACAGTAATTTAACCCAAGTGATAAAACTTGGACCAAAATTTTAATTTTTCTAAAGCCCTAAATAAATCCTCCCATTCCACACGGTCAAAAGCCTTTTCAGCATCCAGAGAAAGGAGACACTCAGGGATCCCCTCTGATGGTGAGTACAAGATGTCCATAAGGCGTCGAATGTTGAAGTAAGAGTGACGATTTTTGATAAAACCGGTCTGGTCCTCAGATATAATTGAGGGTAGAACATTCTCTAATCTGCGTGCTAAGACTTTAGCAAGGATTTTAACATCCACATTAAGAAGAGAGATTGGTCTATATGAAGAGCACTCTGTTGGGTCTTTATCTCTCTTTGCTATAAGGGTGATACAAGCCTCATTAAATGAAGCTGGCAGCTTACCTTGCTTAAAAGATTCAGATAGAACTAAAGTCAAGTCAAGTCAAGTCAAGTCAATTTTATTTATATAGCGCTTTTAACAATTGTCGCAAAGCAGCTTTACACAATAAAAAGAAGTAAGTCTGTATGCAATGTGTATGAATCAAAATAATAAGATTGTCCCTGATGAGCAAGCCGAGGGCATCGGTGGCAAGTAAAAACTCCCTGGGATGGTAATAGGAAAAAACTTTGAGAGGAACCAGACTCAACAGGGAACCCATCCTCATCTGGGTGATAACGGATAGCAGGGATTGATCAACTTAATAATGTGTACTGGAAGTTCAGTGTAACAGGAGATGTGTTAAAATTAAAATTAAAAGGAGTCCAGTTTGTTCCTGGAGGCTCAGGTAGACTGTAGGAGATTCCAGTCCTGAGCTATCAAACAACTGAAGTCACAGGTCCCCAGAGCATCAATCGATGATAGGACAGTCTTAATGGAAACCATCCCCAGCCACCATACAAATCCAGGCAGACCACACGGGCCATCCATGCGACGAGATCTCCAACCAGAAGCAGGACTCCAGGACCGGTTAGACAGATCCAGAGGGAAGAGAGGTCTGGATCACTGGTAACTCAGGAGCGAACATGTATAGCTCGACAGAGAGACAGAGAGAGGGAAAGGAGAGAGGGAGAGAGAGAGAGAGGAGAGAGCAGAAAAGGAGAGAACAGAAAATAAAGCTAGTTGTGTTGCAAGGTATGAGGAGAATGATTTAAAAAACTCTGCAGGGAACCCGTCAGGACCAGGAGACTTACCAGATTGCAATGATGACATGGCTGAAACTATTTCCTCTTGTGATATGGGCTCTTCTAATCTTAATCTAGAATCAGGGGATAGTGTTGGATCATCTAGTTGAGACAGGAATTTCTCAACTGAACTATCGTCCTTTGGCAACTCAGAAGTATATAATCGAGAGTAAAAATTCTTGAATGCATCATTGATATTAGAATGATCGGTAGTAATGGTACCATCCTCCATCCGAATTTTTGTAATGTGTTGCTGTGCTCTAAATCCTCTTAACTGGTTAGCTAAAAGTTTCCCAAATTTGTCACCATGAATGTAAAATTGGCTCCGACTCTTTAATAATTGACGTTCAATTACATGTGTAGAAATAAGTTCAAACTTAGTTTGCAAATCTACACGTTTTTCATACAGATCAGGGTTTTTAATCAGAGCATACTGCTGATCTATTTCTTTAATTTGGTTGGGCAGATCTTTTCGTTCTTTATATGCCTTTCTTTTCATGTTTGCAGTGTATGAAATTATCTGTCCCCTGAGGTCGGCTTTCAGAGCATCCCAAACAGTTAAACGTGACACTTCAGGTGTTTCATTTGTGTTTAAGAAAAAACTATCCGGTCTTTCATAAATGTAATAAAATGATCATCTATCAGTAATGATGAATTAAAGCGCCAATGTTTTCTAATTTGAGGGAGATCAGGGAGTTGTATAGACATAACAACTGGAGCTTGATCTGATATCACAATGCTCTGATAAGAACAAGAATTAACCATTGGGATAAGTTGATTGTCTACAAAGAAATAATCAATTCTGGAGAAAGTGTGATGAACATGTGAGAAAAAGGAGTATTCTCTCTCTCTTTTTTGGATTAAAGAAGCACCATATGTCAGAGATACCGAAGCTGCAGCGATAGGACTGAAGTAGTGTGGCAGATTTACTCAGTGGTGTAGGATTGGGCGATGACCTGTCAAGTGATGGATCCAAACAGCAGTTAAAATCTCCCCCTAATATGAGAGAGTCTGAGCCCGGATCTGGTAGAGCAGAAAAAAAATGTTCAAAGAAGGAAACATCATCATAATTAGGGGCATATAAATTGGCCAATACTACATTAGTATTAAATAGTTTCCCTGAAACAATGATATAGCGACCATGTGTATCAGTAATAACATTATGGTGCTCAAAAGAGATGTTTGGATGAATAAGAACTGAGACGCCCCTGGCTTTGGCCTGAAAGGTTGAGTGGTAGTGTTGCCCTCCCCAACGCGACATAAGGCGAGAATTATCAGAACTGCCAATGTGAGTTTCTTGTAAAAAGGCGATTGCAGGGTTAAGTTGTTTAAGGTGTGAGAGCACCTTCCTGCTCTTGAACGGATGGTTTAAACCCTTAACATTCCAGCTCACAAAGTTTAAAGAACTATTCATTCTCCTTGACAGAAGATGTGGGTAGATAAACATAAATAATACTGAAATGCCCAGCGTCAGCCTTAAAACAAAAGTGTAAAGCACAGAGCAACATATTAAACATACACTGTGTGCACAGAACTAACATAGTACTGGCTTTGGAGATCCCACACTCCTCCCCCCCACACCCCTCCCACCCGCAACCCACTGCCCCCAAGCACAAAAAGATAGCTGCTAATAAACACAGCAGCAAGCTCTTCAATCCTTCCATAGTTCACCCAACAAATCTTCCTGCCGCTAACCACCCCATCTTCAGCTCCGACGTAATTTACATAAACTTAGAATTAAATAAATAAATAAAACATTTTAACACTCCAATACTGAAATCTCTTAATGAGAGAAAAACACAAAACAACCCCCACGTTACATTGTAACTCTAGAAAACAAACATATAAATCACACGTCATTAAAAAAGTAGAAATAATTATAACCAGAAGATTAATAGCTACTGTACAAGTTTAACACAGTCTCTTACCAGGAAAAACGTAAACATGACTGTATTTTAAATAAAAAAAAAGGATACTTTCCTGAGAACTGTAGTTGTATATTGGAAATTTTTTAAAACTTGTGTACTACGGTGTTTTCGGCAAGCTGTCTGTGAAGCCGTGCTGAATACAGGAGCGAAGGCCGGAGTCCACACTGGTATAACTCAGTCATAACGCCTCTATACTCGGCTCGCTGGCTTAAAACTTCGGGAGCGTAGTCTTCCACGATGCGAACCTGCTGACCGCGGTACTCCAGCTTCCCTCTCCGCCGTGCCTTTCGAATCAGAAGCTCTTTCACCTGGTACCGGTGTACACGTAGAGAATGACGGCCCGAGGTCTCTGTCCTGAAGCGGGTTTGGATGCAGGTACACGGTGGGCTCTGTCAATCTCAGGCGCAGATGGCAGCGTTTCACTACCAAACACCTCGCACAGAAATTTAGAGAAGAACTCGGTGGGGAGTCCACCTTCCGTAGCTTCTGGAAGACCCAGGACACGCAGATTTTGTCTCCTGCTCCGGCCCTCGAGGTCTACGACTTTGGCCGTTAACTTCGAGTTGTTTTCCCGAAGACCGGAGCAGATGTTCTCCAACTCGCTCACACGCTGGCTCAGGTCATCCGTAGCGAGTTCTAGTGAGGGTAAGCGCTGACCGTGGTCCTCTACTTGGGCTTGAATTTTGTCTAATTTACTTTCCAGTAAACTAAACGAGGATTTAAAGTCAGCCGCCAGCGCTTCACGGGGTTTGTCTAACAGCGCAGAAATAGCCTTGACTGTTAGAGCGGCCACAGTGTCGTCTTTTTTCACGGTTTTAACACTCCTGGTAGCCATTATAAGTGGAAAATAGATGACCGTGGGGTACAGTACAAAGTTATTGTATCTTAAAGATTTAATTTAACATTTAGAGACGAAAAAGGGAGTGAAGAGATTTATAAATTATCGGAGCACCTCTCTAACACTTCTACTCCATGTGGCTGC
>JAAGKR010012531.1:0-16217 GCA_011419295.1 Clarias macrocephalus
GTATTTATATATATTGTATATATATATATATATATATATATATATATATATATATATATATATATATATAAATATAAATACAAATATACAATATGTCATATGGTGTTATGACTCATTTCTATGCTCTTATTAACAATGGGACTGTGTGTGTGGTACCATTTATAGTAAACCAACTCAGAATTGGGTCCATCAGGATGGGACAGGCAGGTACAGTGAGCAGAAGGAGTCAGGATTGGTGCAATCTCTGCAGTAGTGTGCAGTTTGACAGGGGGATGGGAGGGAAGGAACACAGATTATTAGGTAGGCTCTTGTAATGCAGTCATTAAAGAGATGTACTGTAGGTCTTGGGTTACGTGGAAGTAGGAGAAGAAGAGTGGAAAGTAATTCATAAACAGAGCTGTTATAGACATGTACGTCATAGACTAAACTGAAAGATATACTGTACATAAAAAGATGTTGGAGGAACCAGACATACAACTCTAAAATATGAACTATTATTATTATTATTATTATTATTATTATTATTATTATTATTATTATTATTATTATTGATATTTAAAGCATTGATTTGTGTGTTATTTATTTATTTATTATTTTTTTATTTTACATTTTTGTACAAATAAATACAAATTGTAATGGATTTTTTAAAATGAAACTTTCATCTAGTGACCTTTCTGAGCATTGTTTTTAATATAACGCTTTTATATCAACATGTGATATCACACTGGGGAAAACACTGGCCATTCACAACATTACCCAGCTATCTTGGAAAAATCTTTGAATGACATTTAGCCCAGTTTTGAAAGCAACTGTTCATTATTAAGGCGTCTTTGTTCCTCTTTTGCTCATCCTTAAATGTGTAAGTGTGTTGTGCAATGTGTAGCAGGAGACAAGTAAAATATTGTATGTGTGTATACCTGAACAGGAAGTTTCAGTAACTGAAAGTTACTGTTTAGATTAAATAGAAATTAATCTGAATATCTTAAACACGATTCCGTTGCTGTGTTAATTTGATTGCTTTGATTTGCTAATAGAGTAATATTCTATTATTACAAGTCGCCTTGCACCTCCAGGATCCGGATTCGATTCCCGCCTCTGTGTGCATGGTTGCACGTATGTTGTCCTGGTGCTTGGTGGGTTTTCTCCAGGTAATCTAGGTTAGTTTCACTGGCATTTCCAAATTGCCCGCAGTGTGTGAATGACAATTGGGATCAATGGATATACTGTATCTCCATGGCAGTATCCAGCATGATGTGCCGGATGGCGAGTGAATGGACCAGAATACACACCTAAAAAAAGGTTCTACACTACACTAGATGTTGGCTTATAATGTATGTAATGTAAGTAAAAAAAAGTATACAATATTGATGAATTGCTTGAGAATAAAAAAAAAAAAAGGAAATGAAAAGTTCTAACTGTGTGATCTGCCACAAAGAAAATGCCAGAGAATGTCACCAATGCCACTTTACCAGCATCATAAGAATGTGCAGATTTTCTTTGCCATGGAACACTTCAGGGTGAATTTTTAAAGCATAGTAATCCAGGTAAACCAGTTCCTTCGACTAAAGCAAAGATAACATCAAAAAACTGAAGAAAATAATCACCTGCATACTTTTAACTTCTCCCGTAACAGAATTACATGGCATACTTGACTAGTAAAAAGAAAAGGGGGGAAAAAACACTGCTGACCTCTGCATGAACTGCTTAGCATGCAGTGCATCAATGGAGAGTGTTGCAACTTGTTTTAGAGGAAACGGTAGAGCTGGACGACCCAGCCCTATTTAGCTTGATCACAAAGATGAGCAGAACTCTTCCTGCCTTTTCTACTGTGTTTAACAGAAGAATTTTTTTTAAATAAATGGGAATTAGACATATGTCTACACACACTTCCTCTATTCAACATTTTACATTTTAGAGTTTTTTTTTGTCCTGAAAACCGAGTAACTGTAAACCAGTGTTGGAAGATAGATGGGCGCTTTTGAATGTAAACATTTATTTAAAATTAATGTGGCATATTTGAGTAGTTGTAATGAGCTAAATTCATACAAAAAAGAAAAAAGAAAAGAAAGAAAAAGAAACAATATGACAGATACAATTAAATATGAAGACATTAAGATAATTAGATGGAAATTAATCTTCTAGCATCTTAATTCATATTTGTTAAACAGGGAGGATTAGAGACAGAATAAAAAAAAAAAAGAGTGGTTCATTGCGGCTCTTCAAAAGATTAACACTTGAAATCTGAGCTCACACATGGAAGGAACTGGAGACACATATTTGAATTAATGCAAGAGCATTTGCCAAAATTAGCAAAAGGAATATTGACTGGGCTGAACAAAATATGCATAAAGTAAACAAATTTAAATTGTTGGTTTGGCAGCACGGTGGTGTAGTCGCCTCACGCCTCCAGGGTTAATGGTTCGATTCCCACCTCAGATCTGTGTGCATGGAGTTGGCATGTTCTCTCTGTCCTTGGTAGGTTTCTTCTGGGTACTCTAGTTTCCTCCCACAGTCCAAAGACATGCAGGTTAGGCTAAATGGCATTCCTAAATTGCCCATAGTGTGTGTGCACGCCCTGTGATGGATTGGTACCCTGGCCTTGTGCCTTAAGTCTTCTGGCTTCAGGATCGCCATGACCCTGTACAGGATTATATGTAAATAAATACAAAAAAAAAAGTCTTATAATTGGGACAGGATGGTTACACTTAAAACTCTGGCACTCAGTATCTACTCTCTTTGACATTCTGCTTTTTAATGGTAAAAGGATGAGAAAATTCACTCACGATAAAGGGAACTGTAAATACTAAAATCACTCTTACAGCACCCCCATCAGGCCAGGTTTCCAAATGATGGAAGCCACTTATGTAACTGACAAAATCATTTAAGACTTTTTTTTTTTCATTATTGTTTAATCATTCTTCATACGAAATATTGTTTAGCCGCTACTGTAAAGTCTATGCTGGTTTGATTTCTGAGGATTATATCCATTGCTAATGGATATCTGGATGTCTGATGGATATATATCTAATACTGAAGGAAAATAAATAAATATGGAAAATAGATTAAAAAAGACTACAACTACAGAATGACCTGCACACATCAAAATTAGACTCAAAATACACAAGAATACACAAGAGCATGACCATCTCAAAAGCTTCTTATCAAGAGATTTATTGCATAAAATTAAAATTAAAACAAACCAATCATTTACTGTTCTGTAGTTCAGGGAACTGAAATGATAAATTTTGAATTAGAAATCCTACATTTAATGAAATTATTTGATCACATTATGTTAATAAGCACTGATTGTACTGGATATGAAAGTGTTTAATCATAGTGATATGAAATATCACTTTTATTCATTTGGATTTGGAGAAAATTTAGACCAATATATGTTTATTTAAAAGAAACAGCTAAACAAATAATGGCTAAAATGATCTGAGTTTTAAGGGCTACCTCGCCTCTCCCAGATTATCCTCCAACTTAATCACACAGACATGATACATAAAGTATGTAATCTTCTGTTCTACTTTTTTATACTCTGGAGTTTGGATTAGTTTATGTACTCCTAGTCTCAGACAAAAAGACAAATTACTGGAAAATCAGTCTGGCAAAGTCAGTTTTATTAACTACTTATTAACTAATTATTTGCTGACTCGCAACATTAAAGTTTTTCAGTGTTTATTGCAGGCTCAAATTACTGATAGCAGCTCTTTTACTGATAGCAGTATTTTGTACAAAACCCACTGCTTAATCTTGTGCACTTCATTCTTACTCATTATAGGCAATCAGTTTTTTTTCTGTTTCAGAGCAGTTAAGGAGTCTGCCAGGGCACCAATCCTGTCCGCCATCCCAATCCATCAAATTCTGCTCTAAAATAGAAGTTGGAAAATTTCAACAATTCACAATTGATGTCCACACTGCTACACACTGGCACACGCACAAAGCAGGTGAGGGTTTTCTATTGACAGACAGCCGTGGCCAGAATGTTTATAAGGTAAACACTAGAATTAGCATCATTCAATGAGGCTACTACGACTGTAGTCTACTCTTTCGACTGTGTAGATTTAGCAAGGATTGAATTAGGAACATATCGACAAATCCCAGTTTCCATTTTTTTTTTTTGCATGTTTGTAACACTTAAATAATTCAGATTATCAGACAAATGTCAAATGACATCAAAATAAAGATAAACCGAGCAAATACATACATTTTTAAATGGTGATTTCATTAATTAAAGGAAAAAAGCTGTCCTAACCTGCCTGGCCCTATGTGAAACCTTTGCACCATTTGAACTGCAATCAACTGTTTACGATAACTGGCAATGAGTCTTTCACAATGCTGTGGAGGAATTTTGGCCTGTTCTATGTAGAATTGTTTTAATTCAGCCACAGTTGAGGATTTTAGAGCATGAATAACCTGTTTAAGGTCATAACAATTGGAGAATTTGACTATGCCGATCCAAAACCTTAATTTAGATTTTTTTTTTTTTTTTTTTTTTAAGCCAGTGGAATTGAGGTGGAATTGCTGGGGTGTTTCCTGCTCCATAACTTAAGAGTCCTTAAGCTTAAGGTCACAAAATGATTGCTGAATGTTCTCCTCCAGGATTTTCTGGTAGAGCTAGATGGCTTCATCAATTATGGCAAGTCGTCCAGGTCCTGCAGCCCCATGTTCATAAGTGGCTTTCACCTTGGAACTCTCCCATGGATGCCATATTTGCCCCAGTGTCTTTCTTGAGGCCCGCAGTTCTTTAGATGTTGTTCTGATTTTGAAGTTTCCTTCTTTTGTGGATAATGCTCTCATCATGGTTCACTGGTGTCCCAAAGCTTTAGAAATGGCTTTGTAACCCTTTCCAGACTGATAAATGATAAATTACTTTGTTTCTCATCTGCTCTTGAATTTCTTTAGATTGTGTTGCTTTTTTAGAGCTTTTAGCATGCTTCATTCTATTTAAGTGATTTCGTGATTCAACAGATCTGGTAGTGATCAGGGCAAGAGTGTGGCAAGAGAAATTTAACTCCAAGAATCCCAGTTCATTCATGATTTATTTTGCAAGGGTTCAATTACTTTTTCAAACAGGGCAAGGTTCCCCCAAAAAATTAAAAGATAATTTTAAAAAATGCATTTTGTATTTACTTCAGTTATCTTTGTATAATCTTAAAATTTGTTTGATTTTCTCAATCATTAAAGTGTGACAAATGTATATTTAAAAAACATAAATGTAATAAAATTATTTAATGCGTTGAATGAACACACATTACTGAAATGTCCCACTTAAAAACAAGAGGATTCGAGATATGGTCAAGAGGATTTAGCCTAGGCATCGAGATCAATAAAAGTGACTTTTATTCTGAAGTTAAATGAGCTAAATAAATTTGTAATGTTGCGGAGGTTCACACTTCCGGGTGTTGTGTCGGCGTTGGCATCCGCATCTTTTCCTGTCCTGTTCTGTCCTGTCTTGTCTTAAGTTTTGTAATCGGATGCTATGAGCGACTTTTATATTAAACCAGGTAAAAAACAATTATCATCAGATGCGAGAAATAATAATTTAGGATGTGCGGCGCTTGCTCGCTGTAAACTAATCAGCTGTATATCTGTGACCGGTCCACGTAGCGTTTTTTTATATACCCATATTGTGAGAAACACTCTGTGATTGGCTATTACTCATACCGCCTCCTGATTCGGATTGGCTTGTTTGTCGCTTTTTGCTCTAGGATTGGCTCTTGATTACGATGGGCTCGGAGGCGGAAGTTTTCGGAATGCAGTTGGGGGGAAAAAAACTGTCAACAGCACCGAATTAAAGTATGTAGTAATATACTTTTCTGCTTTGTTTAGGGAATCAGGATCGGGGCTGGAATGACCCGCCTCAATTTTCATACGGCTTGCAGACCAACACTGGTGGACAGAAGCGGAATCTTCTCAACAAGAGGGTTCCTCCACCTCAACTCTCAGCTCAGAGTAAGTCAGATCCACTGACATCTGGTACTTAACTAATGAACATATTATTTTTAAATATAATTTTTAATTAATATGAACATAAATTCTGTTTGGTTGGTGTAGCAGGCATCCCTCACCTTGTAACAGTAGGTAGTTTCATCGAATGTTACAGTAGGTAACCTATCATCACCTATTAAACCTATGATGTCATGCTGTGAGGTAATAATATATCTGCTGAAACATTCGAGCACCGGGAGCACCGGGAGCAACCTGTCGCCACTTCTCCTGTTTTCTTTCCTTGGAGCACTTTCGGTCCTGACCACTGCAGACCAGAAGCATCCCTCAGCCCTGACCCAGTCTTCTAGCCATCACAATTTGGCTCTTGTGAAAGTCACTAAAATCCTTATGCTTACCCATTTTTTCTTGATGGCTGCATTGCTCAGGACATACCAAAATGTGATCCAAGATAGGAAAACTGGTGAACTGGCAACAGGGTCATGGGCAGCCCGGACTAACTGATGCACATGAGGAGTGAAGTCTGGCCCGTGTAGTCCGATTAAATTGAAGAACTAGTGTAGATCAAATTAAGAAAAAAGTTAATGCTGGTTCCAATAGAAACGTGTAAGTAACACACAGGTCATTACTGTTTTAACTACTCAATATTAGGAAAGTGGTCGTAACGTTATGGCTGGTCAGTGTGTATTTGAAATAATTCAGTGGTCAGTGTGTATTTGAAATAATTAATATATTATTAATATAACTACTTAATATTGAGTAGTTATGGCTGGTCAGTGTGTATTTCAAATACACACTGACCAGCCATAACTACTCAATATTAGGCAAGTGGTCGTAACGTTATGGCTGGTCAGTGTGTATTTGAAATAGAAATGGTAATATGTTGCAGTTCCTCTATAATCCTGCAGGTGGTGCCATGAAAGACCGTGTGACTGCCATAGTTCATCCATCAATTCTTCCTCCAGCTTTCTTTCTTTATTTTTCCCCATGTTTCTTTCTTTGGTAACTGCTTTTTGTTGTTCAGAGAAGATGAGGATATTGATTGTATCCATGGAGGCAGGAATACACCCCGGGTGAGATGTCAGTCCATTTCAGGGCACCCAGCATGTGTATGCAGGTTTAGTTTAGGCAGCATTAAGCATTAACGGGCCAGGGTTTGTTTTTGTGTTGAGCACTATGATAATCCTCTGAATATTCTTTTTTAATAAGAGATTCAAGAGATTTCTGTGGGTATTTCTAAGTCATTTAGTTTTCAGAGGTACATTATAAAATGTACTGTATACTGTCTAGACTAATGCTAATCTAACGATAACCATGTTACAGTCTATTGGATAAAATGTACAAATCAAGTTTATCCAGGTATCACAGATCACATGTACACTAATGGTGTGTTAATACTTAGTTCAGGGGTGTCCAAATCCTGTCCTGGAGGGCCAGTGACCAGCACAGTTTGTAATTCACCAACACCTAAACACACCCACTGAACCTAGTAATTAACAGATTAGTTAAATCAGCTGTGTTTGAGAAGAAGAAGCACCAAACTGTGTTGGACACTGGCCCTCCAGGACTGGATTTGGACACCCCTGACTTAGTTAATAAAACTTAAAAATATACAGTATCCATAAAAAATATCCATCACCGCTTTATTGCTCTATATCAGCACAGTCAGTTGCATGATACTTTTAGTAACTGTTTCAAATGTCCTCTTGATGTTTGCTTTACCACCCAGACCTGAGCTAGTGCTGTAGTCAAGACCATCTCATCTGAGATCAGGACACTACTAGGGCTTTCGAAGAGTAGTAGATCACATACACTCACATACTGTATGTTGGTAACTACACCATTATCAGTCTTATCCACCAAGGATTCAATAGCTGCATGTTTTATTCCAGAATAACAGGAGATCTACACTACCAGTCAAAAGTTTGGACGCACCTTCTCCATGGTCTTTCCTGATTTTTCTTTCTTTCTACAATGTAAAACAATGCTGAAGGCGTCCAAAATATGCCATAATCTCATTTGAACAGTTACTATTAAGACACAAGTCTGCTACTTATGCTCTGTGAATCCTTCATAATGGCTCTAACCCAAGGTGTTGTTTGTTAATTGGTGATTTCTGAGGCTGGTAACTCTAAATTAACTTTTTAGTGACTAAAATTTTGGTCTTATTGGTTTTGGTTTCATCGTGGTGATTGATGGCATATTCAAATGCACTTGACAATACTGTTCTTGCAAGAACTATTCCAGAACAGATGACCTTCATGTCTTAAAATAACAACAGACAGTCACTGCTGTTACTTAATTACCTAATGCCATATGTGTTGTTTCATAGTTTTGAAAAAAAAAAAAAATTCCAGTATTGTTCTAGAATATAGAAAATAAATCACTACACAAAGAACCATAGAAGTAGGTGGTGTTTGGTTGGAAGAACTGATAGAATGGAAGAGATAGTGGTGGTGTTAGTACACTTTCCAGTCCTGACCTTGAGCATATCTCCAGTAATCACTCCACTACTGGCTCCAAATTTGTACGTGTTTCATGACACATCCATCAGTTCAGAAGCAGATGTGATGGAGAGATAAATGTTCCTCTGCTGAGTGGTGAAGTGATTTTAAGATCATTCCTACACTGTGTTGGCAGGTCCTGAATCCGGGTTAAGTTCCTCTCCAGCAGTTAGTTCAATTCCTCCAAGCAATTCAATACCTCCACCTGTGGCTGGATTTACCCCACCTCCCAAGAGTAAAATTCCTTCAGGTGGAGCAGCAGATTCACACCAGGGTTCTCCGAAAGTCCAGAGTGACTCCACTGCACAGCTGGAGGACGAACCAAACTTTAACAATGTACAAGCACCGCTTCTCTGGGCCCTGACGGCGTGTCGACAAACTATAAAGGTAATTAAAAAAAAAGGTTAACTTGAATGTGCATATGGCTCAGTTGGACCTAATACTAGTGACACCTAGTGGAAACTAGTAACTTTCATAATTGCATTGTCATAAACTTGAACAGACAATGCAAGTCAGCTTCAACTTCTTTTTATTGATGAAATCAGTTTTCATTCCAGCTGTTTGCATCAGCCTGGACAGTGTCTGTGTATATTGCCCGATATTTCTTTAGTCTATGCGTAATAAGAAATGCACGTCTGAAATTAAAGCTGTTTGAAATTTAGGAGCATTGAATCCCATCTTGCGTCTATCTTTCCAGAAACAGGTGTGTGATGATGTCGAGAGGCGACTGAAGGTGTTTGAGGAGATGTGGAGAAGTGGAAAACTCTCTCTTCCGGTCAAATGTAGAATGAATATACTTTCCCAAGGTGAGTCGAAAAATCATGAGGTTAGAATGTGAATTTATAGCTAGCTTTAAAATTCCAAAATTGTCTTTTTTTCAAAACAAGTGTTAGGGTTTTTCTGACACTTCTCCTAAACTGTATAATTTCCCAGGCTTTCACCATAACACACTCGTTTCCCTGGTTTTCTATACGTTTCCTGGCTTTGATGTAATAAAGCAGAAAACTGATTAGTGCTTATATACCACCTTTTCTGTGAATAAACCAGAGAGAACATTCAGAACATTCAGACACCATGCTTTGTGAATTTGCCGTGAATTGTGAATATGCGCATGTATTTTGTACATACAGTTGTACAATGCCTAGAGTTGAATGTCATGGCAATATTGGGCATACAATGTTTTTTTTATTTTATAATTTTTTTAAACTGATCTTTTCCTAGGAAAAATTATTATCCAACATTTATCTTTCATTGAAGAAAACACAGAATTTAGAGCTTGCTTTTTATTTATTTATTTTAATGATCATATACCCACTTAGATTATTAATTCACTGTTATTGAAATCCTGAAACGTCTTCTAATTTTCCAAGCCCAAGGCCTCTCATGTTCCTATTCATGATCATACATAGCATAGCAATTTCAGAATAGTTAAAGCATGACCATCACATACTTTCACATTCATTTTTCTATATTTTATAACATTCATGAAACTAAGTTGGGTTTCATCACTTGCTTATACTCAAAACTGTATGAATATACTGGTTATTTGAGATGGCGGGCAAAAATGAATCGGGTATGTATTGGTATTCTTTTGTGTGGCAGTTTATACTCCAAAAGGTTTTTTTTTTTTTTTAAATAATTTTTTAATGTATACTTGTTTACATTTGAGATGGAAATATGTTGCTGTTCCGCTATAATCCAACAGGTGGTGCAATCTAAACTATTCACATATTGGCAGACAACATCCTGTGTAGCAGGAGCAAATTATTTCTGAAGATTGTTCAGGATTGTGTAAAAAAAAAAAAAAAAAACTGATACTTACAGAATGGCAATACAAATCAATCCACACCTAAATATCATGAAAACATTGTATTACATTCCCATCCAACGCTGCTCACACTAGTTTATCCTGTATTAAACTGGATCAGGATTAATTCTGCTTTAAAATGTTGTTCCTGAGAAAATGTAAATAATTACACATTTCTTTTCTTAGAGCTGAGCAATAAGAATTGGGACAAAGCGGATGAGATCCACCGAGCCCTGATAGTGGACTACGTTAACGAAGTGAGCCAGTGGATGGTGGGCGTCAAGCGTCTCATTGCGGAAACTCGCAATCTGAGCCCGGAACTGCTGACTGCAGAAGTGACTCCTCAAAGCGACGCCTCTGCTGATCAATGAGGATGTGTTTTAGGCTTTTATCCACTTCTTCAGAGCCTTACTGATCACAGGACGCTACTCATTAAACCCTTTTTTTTCCAGAGCTGCTATGATTACGGGAGCGAGATTTTGTGTTAATGCTGCAATACTGCAGCACTATTAATATAATAATAAGAATATAATAGTGAATGATATGGTTTTGATCTTCTTTGCCTTTATATGACTGATTATTTGAACAGAAAGTGGACGAGGTGAGCATTAATGCCAGTGAAAGACGTCATGGTTTTAATGAACTTCATGAATTTTCAGATATACATTAGTCTTATTGTGTAATTTTGAAATCTACAGTCTTATCAAATGAAATTGCAATACAAGTTATAAGATGGCAATGTTAAGTTTACATTTTTTTCTATGCAACCACATATAGTACTGTATTTCTTTTTTGTCTCCCCAAATAACTGTTTATGTTAAATCCCACGAACCTGTGTGTTGGGGTGGCACGACTGTTTCTACAGAATTTTCCATCCTTTACTCATTCATCCTTTATTTACTTTGTTGGATATGTAATGTATAATTAAATTACTGTATACAGAAAGCTACAGTTTCACTGTCTCATTTATTGAAATATGCATAGAACAAATTCAAACTTTGTTTGGATAATTGGTATTTATTACACAGGCTTATGCATAGGTTACCTTCAAAATTGAATCATTTACCCTTGAAACTGATGTGCTTACACACGGCCACACTCATTTACATAGAGCTAATCCCCACATTTCACTCCAAAGTACTGGAATGACGAGGCTAAATTATTCATTTTTAAAAAATTGTGTTTAAGATCAAAAGATAAATATGAGATGGTTGAGCTGATGATTTCAGCTTTCATCTTAGGTCTGTTAAATATGTGCCTCATAAGGTACAGAACTTTATGAAAAGAACATCCAGTTCAACTGTGTTGAACATGGGGTGGATCGATCATACTTTGGGGTTGATTCAAAATGAAGATAACACTGCATACAGTATATTGTTCTTTACTCTATGTATAAAATACTATGTTGCTTTCTATCAATGAACTGCTATAGAGAAAACTTCATTTTTTTCTGCATGCAACAAAAACATTTTGAACTATGAATTTTGAAAAAAAAAAAAAAAGACAGACTTACGTGACTGTGTGTGCAGCCTTGTGTTGCCATCTGTTATTATTATTATTATTATTATTATTATTATTATTATTATATATGATACACAATTAATATTAAATTCCACAATGATAAAAATAATGAGAACTGAAACCTGTTGATCCAGTTGATGGGTAGAACTACATTTTCCTCCATACATCAAACTGCTTGCTGTGCCTGTTTGATGAGACTCAACTGAAAGCCATTTCCAACCATCAAACTGCTCAGTTTTTGGACGATCGAGGCACTACAGGTTTTATTCAACACGCCTACTCAATCAAAAGCTGAGGATTAGGGTTAGCAGCCAATCATAAGGCAGATACAAAAATTAATAAATACTCTAGCATGAAATCAGATTTGAATTATTACACAGCTGCAAGAGAAGTGGGTAGATGAGATTGAGCACTGCACTTTTACTGTATCTTCTATTATTTAATTCATATTCATCTGTTCAAAGAGTACACTAATAGACATTGGAAATGAAGAAGGTGATTTATTTTGCTCCAGGATTAAGGCATTCATCTGAACTGTGGTATAATAGATTATAATATAGCAGGTAGGCAAGGAATAACACACAACATGCCGTGTTATAGGAAAAATAATCCATGCCAGATAATTACCAACCATAAGTATTACCAGTGTTATTCCACGGACAGTATGCCACATGGATTTGCCAATGATTACAATTTATTAATGAATAACGTACTATCACAGTAATCTTTACATTAAACAGAAATCTCAGAGGACAGGTTAATGTCTGTTATTGCTTCAGTTATATCAGTTATAATATAAACAGTTGCTTTCATTTTGTTACTTATTAAAATAAATAAAATTATTATTTATAATTATTTGTCACCAAGAAACTATAATGTGTCCTGCCCTGCCAAGTCCTCTGTCAGGGAGGCTTTAAAATTTTCAATCTTTTAAAATGTAACAGAAAAAATAACAGAAAAAGAAAAAGTACCTGCAGTAGAAGAACTCATTTAGGCAAGTCTCAAAGCTTGTAAATGCTTGTTGTAGCCAGTCAGGAGTCTTTCAGTTCTTGTTGGAAGGATTTTCGCCCATTCTTCCTTATAACAGTTTTACAGTTCTTTGAAATTCCTGGGCTGTCTTGCATGCACAGCTCTTTTTAAGGTGTATCCACAGATTTACATTGATGTTTAGCTCAGGATACTGTGAGGGTAGTGGATTTTGAGACGTGTTTAGGATCCAATTGTAGAAGTCGTCCTCACTTCAACTTAAGTTTTTAATTTTTTTTTACAGAAGATAAAGGCCAGTAGATGTGTCAAAGGTGGGATATGAGTTTTTTTTTTTTTGCCAGTGTCATTGTTGTCCTGTTACAGTGGTTTAAGTAAAAATCTACTTAAGTAAAAGTAAAAAGTAGCTCATTATAGATTTTCTCAGAGTAAAAGTTACTGAGTTAGTTTTAACAACAGGGGTGGGATGGAGGGAAATTCTAATGTAGTTCAAAAAAGACAAGGGGATATAAATCTCAAATTAGTTGTTTTAAATTAAAGGGACACCTTTGCATAATAAAAGCTGTTGCCTTTATAAAGCTTAAAGAATTTGATGACATTTCATCACTGGCATCTGTTTTGTCTGTGATCCATTACCGGAGATAGCTCATTTCAGCCCTTCTCACACCTGCAAAAGTGAGTGAGTTTGGCTAGTGAGTGAGGAACGATATTAGATTTGGGCGCACGCCCATCACAGGCGCACGCTGTGACAATTATTATTATTTTATTTTTTTTACTCTGTAACGACAGTACAATACTTTTAACAAAACTTAAGTAAAAGTAAAATTACAGATTTAAAAACTACTTTTTTTTTAGTTTTACACTATGTCCAATAGAGAGAGGTAGGTGTGTGGTAACTGCTTAGCTTTTGAAAAAAAAAAAAGGTGTCAAAATGCAGCTTTTGACACCATCGATCATAGTATTCTCCTTCACAGTTTAGGAAAGGTAGTAGGAATTACTCTCCTGGTTTAGATCCTATTTGACTGATCATTATCACTTTATAGATTTAAAGGGTGATTATTCTACTTGTTCTCAAGTGAAGTTTGGTGTTCCGCAGGGTTCGGTTTTAGGTCCACTGCTTTTTTCTCTTTACATGCCTCCTCTGGCAAAATAATTTGTAAGCATGATATTAGTATTTACTGTTATGCTGATGACACACAGTTATATGTCTCAGCAAAAACTAGCTTAATAAAGTTGATATGAGGACATAAGAGACTGGGTGTTAATTAACTTCCTTCTGCTTAATCCTGACAATACAGAAGCTGTTTGATTACACTGTAACTTTAGATGGCCTTTTTGTTTCATCAAGTGCCACAGTAAAAGACCTTGGTGTGATTATAGATTCCAGTCTGTCATGTGAAGCACAGGTAGATAATATTACTAGAATAGCATTCTTTCATTTCAGAAATATTGCCAAGATAAGGAATATTTTGTCACTACACAATGCAGAAAAATTTGCTCATGCTTTTATTACCTCTAGGTTGGACTATTGTAACGTCTTACTGTCTGGTTGTTTAAGTAGGTGCATGAACAAGCTTCAGTTAATCCAGAATATGAACACATTACTCATCCTATCCAGACTGCATTGGCTCCCTGTGAAATTTCTAAAACCTGCTAAAAACCTTTTTATTTAGCCAAACATTTTTGTGAATAGATTTGCCTCGGTAAAGGGGGACTCATGGACGTTGAGTATTATGGCAAACTTATATGTTTAGATGCTGTCTTCCCCACTCTCATTGATGAATCTCATTGATCACTCAGACAGTGAAGTGCCCTCATGTCTGTGTTTCCTTCTGGCTATCCCTTTTAGTTATGATATCATAGTTACAGTATGCTGGAGTCCCTGCTTGCACTCTACATTATATACTGTACAAGTTGGCGTTTGGAGAAAATTACAGTTATGAGTGGTTATTGAAAAAAAAAACAACAAACAAAAAAACAAGTCACTGAAATAAGACCACAAACCACATTCATAACATTTGTGTACAGTTTTGTGAACTGGATCTTGTAGCCTGAAGCTTTTGCTTCAAAATGATGTGAAAAGCATCCTGCTCTATCATTTCTAAGACTCTTTTTGTTTAGATAGACCACATGTGAGGAGTTGTGAATGATCATAAATAATGCTGTGATTCACACCAGAGAAGACCCGCATAATGAGCCTTTCAGTCAGGTGTGTGACAGAGGGAAGTGCTACAAGAAAATAGTTTGAGGACAAAAGAAACATATATTTTTTTGTTTGTACAGTGTAACCTTGGATTGCAAGTAACTTGGTGTATCGGTGTTTCGCAAGAGGAGCAAAATTTTTACATAAATTTTAACTTAATAAACAAGCGAGGTCTTAATATACGAGTAGTACGCATGCACTTTGTGTGTGTGTGTGTGTGTTTGTGCATGCATATGTGTGTATGTGTGAAAGTCGTCTTGCATGAGCATGATAACAATCATGTAACAACTTATTCTTTTTTATTTTTAATCTGAATATCCAAAAAATTTGTAAGCTACATAAGGCAGTATTTTAGCCACCTGGAGCTAAAGTGTTTGTGGTAAATTATAGACACAGTAGCAGTGTCATAAGCCAAAAACTATTAAACCAAATAACTACCATAAACCAAAGCTATCCAAAACGGGGTGAAATACATTAGAATATTTACACCACAGCTGAAATTCATCTGTAATTTACATAAGGCATTATCCACCGTGAGCTAACATGGTTGTGCTAAGCTACCTTATGCATAAGACGGCATGTTAGCATGATTAGTAATGTTATCTATATGCTAAAAATAACTAAAAATACAGCCAATAATAGCTGAAACCCTGGCAACAATAGTGAGTACACCCCTAAGTGAATATGTGAAATGTCAATATTTTGTGTGGCCATCATCATTTTCCAGCACGGCTTGAATTCTCTTGGCCATGGAGTTCACCAGAGCTTGACCGGTTGCCACTGGAATCCTCTTCCACTCCTCCATCACAGCATCACAGATGTGGTGGACATTTGAACCTTGTGCTCCTCCACCTTCCTTTTCGAGATGTCCCAGTGGTGTTCTTTGGGGTTTAGGTTGTGTTTGGGGTCATTATCATGCTGGAACATTGCTTTCCGGCCATTTCCCGGAGGGAGGGGATCATGCTCTGCTTCAGCATGTCACAGTATATGTTAGAATTCATGTTTCCCTCACTGAACTGTAGCTCCCCAATGCCGACAGCACTCATGCAGCCCCAGATCATGACACTCCCACCACCATGTTTGACGGTAGGCAAGACACACTTGTCTTTGTACTCCTCACCTGGTTGCCACCACACACGCTTGACACTATCTGAACCAAATAGGTTTATCTTGGTCTCATTAGACCACAGGACATGGTTCCAGTAATCCTGGTCCTTAGTTTGCATGTCTGCAGCAAATTGTTTGC
>JAAGKR010012533.1:0-16214 GCA_011419295.1 Clarias macrocephalus
GGGGAATCAAACCCAGACCTTGGTGGTGCAAGGCGACAATGCTAACCACTACACTACCATGCTTGCTACATAAGTGTTGTCGTTGTTGGAGTGCAAGTCGTGTGAGGGGACGTGGGGAAACCGAGGAAGTCCAACAACGACAACAGTCGTCTAACAAACATGGTAGTGTAGTGGTTAGCACTGTCGCCTTGCACCTCCAGGGTCTGGGTTTGATTCCTGGTCAGGCTTGAAAAAAAGGACAATTAAAATCCATAAAATATGCAGCATAATGAGTGCGATCCCGTAGAACCAAAAACATTGCTACCGTATTTTTTACAGTAAACTTCTGCCAACCACAGCTGTCGTTTTTTTATAGTGCAATAACGGTGCTACTGTATTTTTTACGGTAAAATTCTGGTAACCACAGCTGCCAGTTTTTTACCGTAAAATTTACCGATTTACGCACCGTTTTTTTTTACAGTGTGACTGTTTCTAATCAATCAATCAAAAAATAATTTGATTGATTGTGTGATCACTATTTCATGAATGAATCACTTAATTAATCAGTTATTTAATTAATGAATTAGTCAGTCATTTTAGTAACAGCTTTATCATGGCCAGGGTTGTAATAATTAATGAATACATTAATTAATCTCCTATGCCCTCTGTCCTCTAAAGCAAGGAAGACTACTTGTCCTGCTCCTTGGACATCCTATGTATTGCACAACAACAGGAGAGAGTCCTTTGCTCCCAACCCAACTCCTACCCAGAACTCCAGGAACTTCCCTCCCGTCCCGTCTCCAACATGTCATCCGATGAGATTCAGCAGATCATCTCATTATCCAACCCCACCACCTGTTCATTAGACCCAATCCCTTCCACATTGCCCTGGGCCATCTTACAAGACTTCCTGCCCTTCATCATAACCATCATCAACCATAACATACACTGTAAAAAAACTGTAAATGTTACGGTAAAAAACTGGTAGCTGTGGTTACCAAAATTTTACCGTAAAAAATATGGTAGCAATGTTTTCAGTTCTACGGGATTGCACTTATTATACTGCATATTTTACAGCCTTTAACAGTTTTTTTTTTTTTTTTTTCGAGCCTGGCCGGGAATCAAACCCAGACCCTGGAGGTTCAAGGCAACAGTGCTAATCACTACACTACCATGCTTGCTACATAAGTGCTGTTGTTGTTGGAGTGCAAGTCGTGCGGGGGGAAACCGAGGAAGTCCAACAATGACAACAATTGCATAGCAAGTCTGATAGTGCAGTGGTTAGCACTGTTGCCTTGCACCTCAAGGGTCTGGGTTTGGTTCCTGGCCAGGCTTGAAAAAAAAAGAAACAATTAAAATCTGTGAAGTTTAATGAGCACAACCAAAAACATTGCTGCCATATTTTTTTAACGGTAGACTGCTTGCAAATTTATGTTAAATTTTTTAACAGTGCAATAATGGTGCTACCGTATTTTTTACGGTAAAATTCTGGTAACCACAGCTGCCAGTTTTTTACTGTAAAATGTACTGTTTTTTTTTTTTTTACAGTGTATCATCTGGTAATGTTCCTCCTGCTTTTAAGAAGTTAACAGCAGAAGTTTACACTTATCGCCTGGTATCACTTCTCTCTTATATTTCGAAAATTCTAGAAAGGACTGTTTATAACCAAATGTCTCTTTATCTCTCACAAAACAACCTTAATGATCCCACCAATCTGGATTCAAAGTGATATATTCCACAGAGACTGCCCTTCAGTCAGTCACTGAAATGCTCCATGCTGCTATATACATCAACTAAACTTTCATCTGTCCTCATCTTCCTGGACCTGCCAGCTGCATTTGACACAGTGAACCACAAGATTATATTATCTATTCTTACAAGCCTTGGAATCTGTGGAACAGCGTGGCAATGGTTTGCTTCTTACCTATAAGTTAGAAGGTATGAGGTGACATGGAGGAGATCCACATCTGCCCCACACAGACTCTCTACCGGTGTTCCACAGGGCTCAGTACTTGGTCCTTTTCTGTTTTCCCTCTACACCAGTCTCTTGGTAAGGTCATATCATCGCATGGATTTTCATACCATTGTTATGCCGATGACACCTAACTTATTCTATCCTTTTCTCCCTCTGACACTCAGGAGCGGGAGCGGGAGAAGCATGGCTTTAGGCACGCGGCAGCATTGGCCTTTTCTCAGAGGAGTGCGAAGTAAAGAGCTCTCACTTGTGTAAGAATCTGCAGATAGAGGGAAAACAACGTACGTGGTATACGCCACCGGGGTCCTTCTATCTGCCGACAGGTGGATGGCAGGTGATTCGCAGTGACCAATGCCAGTGATTTCGGTGCCCCGCCCCTTTTTAGTAGCTGTCCAGGGTTCTGATTGTGTTTTGTGTACAGTGTTTTCCAGATAGTGAGAAGATGCTTTTATATAGGGCGCACTGGCTATGAGCCCGTCGCCACATGAGGCATATGATTTCACAGAGCCAAGCAACCAAGAACTGTCAAGATTTTCAATTCGGGACAACCTGACATTTTTTTTTTCTTTATAGCACTTTATGCTACTAGGGAAAGAAACAAGTAGATTCAATTAAATTAGAGCAAATTACATTACATTTGACTCAGTGTCTATGCATTAATATCTCTTCTTTTTTTCACTTTTTATTTTTTGCACATTTTTTTTTGTACTTTTGCACACATCTGTAGGACATTTTAAAAATCCTGAGTCTGGATTTAATTTAGGGTATTCTGTTATTTATTTATTCATTTATTTATTTATTTATTTTTAAACCACCCTTCATCCAGTTCCTGCAGATGTGTAGCTCAGAATAAACCGAAGTCCCTCTGTTTAGCTCAAGGTGAACGAGTGGAGAGAACGGACGGAGGGACGGAAAACAGATCGGGGATGTTGTCTCTCCCCTGGGCAGCCAGAGGGGTGTGCTATATCTCACCACTGGAGCGTGGTGTGTGTGTGTGTCCTTGTATGTCCGTTGTGTCTCGCTGCACGCTACGTGATCTGAAATCACACAAATGTAGAAAATCCAGACTTAAACTTGCTTCTGCTTTAAAGGATTATTATTATTATTATTATTATTATTATTATTATTATTATTATTATTATTATTATTATTATCACACAATGTTGAGAAGAGTCTTTTTGAACCCCAACAAGTCTATATGAAAAAAGACCTATAAATGAATTATTTCATAATGTAACTGGTATAATGCCTTATGAAGGAATTATAAAGTTATCCTGAATACTGGCCTATCTTTAGATTAGCTCTAAATTATTCTCAATACATATTCTTAATGTGTCTGTTTAGATATATATATATATATATATATATTTTTTTTTTTTTTTTTTTTCGGGATAAACTGTTGACCCTGTTGTCCTGTGTGAGGTCCCACGTTTATGCTGTCCTTTGTAAAGAGTATATATGCTTATAAACTTAATCTGTGATGTGCTATAAACCATGACATTGACTTTTGTCTCTTCACTTTTGATTTCACTTCAGCTCTCGCTGCTCATGAAACTCTGAGAGTGTGTACTGTATCTCTCAGTGGCTGTGAATGTGCCACACAGAAGCCGATAGCTAGGACTGATGTCACCTTTCAGAAGAACTTCCAGCAGGTCCAGCAGTCACTGAGCGGCACCTTTGGGTTCACCGTGACCTGGATGATTGAGGATCTCCTCTCCACCGAGACGGAAAAAAAAACAACACTTTGTGCCCTGAGCCCTCCTTCCTGCTGCTATGCTTCACTTCTTGTGAAAGTGTTAATGATATTCTCAAGCTCTGCTGAACAAGACGGATGGGAGCTACATTTTTTAAATGTTGTATTTTTATTTTCTGTAAATCTATCTCTCTTTGTCCGTGGGTCCGGATGTCAAGATTCAGTGTTCGGGTTCAGAGATTTTTCTGTCTCTGTTAGATGAGCAATAGCATCATGTTTGAAAAAAGGTTGCTGTAAATGTAAAGGAAATTCCACATCCAGACCACCAGAGGTCCCCATAACCTGAATGTATGAGGGGTGTTCAAGTCAAACGGGAACTTTTGATTGTGCAGAATCAAACAGAACACAGTTATGAAAGCAAAAACTGCCTTTATTTCTCTATATAATCTCTTGCTACACTAAAGCACTCATCCCAGTGTCTCACCAGTGCTTGGAGACCATCAAGGTGATCAGATGGCCTGCTTCACGTCTGAAATGCTGGCCTCCAAGGAATTCCTTTAATGGATCAAAGGTGTGAAAATGGCTTGTCACATGTCCTCGGGGGAAACACATCAGAAACAGGAAGAGTGAGCTTGTTTTTTGTATACTTTGTTTGCTCATCTGTCAATCCTCACACTTCAGTGATCTCTCATCCAAATCATAAGTCAGCTATCGATTTAAAATATGGTTCCTTTGAGACCTATGAACCACTGCTGTTGAGAACACATCACAGGGCAGCGTAAAACTTGAGTCATGCCAACTTGCTTTTTTTTTTCATGGTTCATCCCAGTAGTTTTTTCAGTCTGAGTTTTATTCGGTTGATTAGAGATAACAAATGTATCCTCCAGGACTGTTTCTCACTCGAAAGGCAGCATGGAGAAGAGCCTCAGACGCGTCTTCTATCTTCCCTGCTGCCCCCTCATCCACCCTCAGGACGATTAAGAACGTTTTACACGTCCATCAGGAAGACCAAACCAACCAAACAACCCGTTTCAGGGCCACAGGAAAGTTCAGGATGTGTGAGCATCGCACCCTAATGTCTCTCCTCCATCTTCTGACCTTCTGTATAGTTTTTCATTGAGCCTATTCTGGTCAGATGAGAAACAGCCCTGGAGGACATACAGTATTTAGGGTCCATCTCCAAACGTTTCTCAAAATGAAGAAAATACTTGAATGTGTAGTGAAATGTCCGAAAATTAAGAAAAACCTTTGAAGTGGTTCTCAACTGAGAATCTTCATCAACAATCTGAGAAAAGTTCCTTCTAGGGACAGGAATCACCCACGACCATTAGATACAATATTATCACGATGCCTCGGTGGTGATTTGATTAATATTGCGATTCTGTAAGTTTCCCAATTTTTTTAATATCCTAATTTGATATTATATATATTTTTTGAATTTTGTTAAAATTTTAAGACATCAAACTTTTTCATAGCTTAAATGTTTGACCCCCCCAGCTTAAGTCAACAGCACAAGAGTTTAACATTTACCTTCTAATTGATTTCAACAAAAAGCTACATTGTTACTGAGCAGCATGTATCTCTGTCATCAGTCATAATTATTATTTCTGGACAAACTTACCAAATAATTCACTCTTGGGTACACGGGATGCCAGTGTGGGAATAGTTTAGAGTGCGCCACCTGTGGGATTATGCAGAAACTGTCATGTTTTACCGCCTCATATGCCTCTTTCCGCAGACCACAAGGATAGCACAGACAGCCTCTAACATGTATGTTTTAAGGCCCACTAGCACTAAAATTTTGTGTAAATGTGTCATGAGTGGGTTTTGAGATTAATTTGTTTGGAGAGTTTGAAGAAAACGGCCAATCTGAGGCTTTTTTCAATGCGCTCATCTTTCGATAATGTAACACCATAAAAATGCATTCGTGTTGCATCGCTCAGACCCGCCGGAGGCTCCCAAGTCCAAGGCTGACTGGTCAAGGTTGATCAAGCTAAACGGTGAGTCTAGAAAAGGATCATGATTCATGTCTCAGTGTTAGCTACCATTGGCTGGTGTTGGCTTCTCCCATATAGTTTGGTTGTGCTCTAATGTTTCCTGGTTTTCCTTTCGCTTTGGGATCTTTGGGATTCAGACTCATCATCTCAGAATAATAGGGCACAGCTCAATTCCACCATCTTAAAATGTCTCATAATCAGGTTAAACTTTATAAAGAAAAAGATTTCTCAGAGGTGCTGCTTGTCCACACGCCAGCAGGGGGCCCTTGAGGGCTGAAAGCATATGCATTATTTATAAGGTAATGGTGATGAATGCTTATTGAAGAGATCCACTGCAAATTTTTTGTCTATCCCTCTAACAGACACTAGAGTTTATAGTTAAGTGAATTATTGTTCGATCACAGCCTTAACCTAAAGTACATTCATATCTTCATACATAGCCCTGAATTCATCCTCCCACTGAGCAGACATTAATGAAGACCAACTTCAAAGAAATATTGGAAATGTTTTATTTTTGCTAAACCCATTTCGGGTTTGTCCTCATTATTTTCCTTCACACTTCTTATAAATCCATAAATACTGAATCAATATTTCAGCATATCTTTATATTCCTTTTCCTGTTCCACTGGGATGTCATCAAGAAACTACTGGAGAGCGATGAATGGAGAAATGTTTCTATTTTCTCTTTTATTCCTGAACTCCTACTCCAGTGCTACGTGTCAGGAGAGCAAGAAAAAAAAAGAATAATAAGAGAAATAAAAGGCTGAAATAGCATGTGCACTCTTCATTTAAACATGATTTCGTTTGAATCTGATTCCCAGAATAACAGCACGCAAAATCCATCTACACAGTTACAGCGATATTCCTAATATTAATATGTGAAAAAAATGAATTAAACATCAGATGAGGCTTCTCCCATAAATCTGTTTGCTCAACATTAGACCCCTAGTTTGAAGAAACTGCTGTGTTGGTTAAAAAAAAAAAAAAAAAAAATGGCATGGTAAAATAATCTATCAGATGATAGATAGTGAATTTGGTGTCAGTAAACGACTATAAATTGTGCATTGATTTTTGTTTTTCGGCGATGTTGACAGTATAGAGCGAACCTGTCTAAACTGTCTGCCAGGTTTTCTTGATAGAGCGCTAGAAAATGTTGTTAGTGAAGCTGTACAAATCAATTCCTGAGATAGACTGATTTTTAACACCAGCCTCATTTGTTCCTCTTGTCATTTAGATTAACAAACAGAAATTTATTCTCACAGGAGGGGGAAAAATCTATTGAATAACAGACCTGGTTAGGCTAGGTTTCATTATCACACTATTTATTTATTTATTTATTTATTTATTTATTTATTTTTCATATGTTAGATCAGCTAAACCACTTAACCCAAAATGGTTCTCTTTTTTGTGCAATTATAATTATGGGTCAAGTCTTATTATATTGTTAATTATATGCTTAATCAAATCACGTAGCAAAGCCCTTGGAGGTTATCCAAAGGTTATCCAGTTGTTGATTGATTTGCACCATGCCAGGGAATGATTGCTCCATCCTCCTCTCTCCTCCTCTGTCCAGTGTGTTCACATTATTATCATTGTCTACTTCTGTATTTACACTCTCCGATACAGCAGGGGGCAGTATGCATCTAGTCGGTTTGAGCATCATCATTAAAGACAAAGACATAACGACCAAACCACATTGCTAACAGTGGTCCACTTCTCCATTCACATACGCTTGGCTTTCACATTTGATTCCAGGCGTGTCGGAAGGTGGCAAACTGTCCTCAGGACCACCATTTCAACTGGCCTTGAGCAAAGTAGTACCAAACTTTGTCTGTATCTGTAGCGGTCACTGGCCGTGGTGCTGATTTCACTCCAGAGGTGCTCTCGGTCCCTGAATTCCCATCTACCAGCCTGTGATAAGGTGAAGGCTAAGATGTGCTTCCTCTGTGACATGTTCGGTCAGTGTAAGACATTTAGACATTTAGACACCTAGGATTTTCTGCCTACACAAGCTTACACAAGCCCTATGAATGTTTGGTGTCACTGTGATTGACAGTAGAGAGAAAGTAATGGCCCAACCAGAAAGCAAGCAAGGCTGAATGTCCCTGATTTACTACGATCCCACATGAATGTCTAGTTTTGGGGTTTATATTAATGTGATCATTATTATTTCTAGGGAATTGTAAAGTGGATGTTTTTTAGGGAGGAAGTTTATGGAAGGAGTCTCCAGTGTCAGTGAGGGAAATAAACTTCTTTCCTTTCAATTCTCTTGAAAGAAAAGAAAAAAACTTCAGGATGTGGGGCATAGAAAAAAAAACCTAGAGAAGGAAAAAGAAAATTGGGGCATAGACAGGAAAAAATGTGACCATGTGACTGATACGTCCGGGTCAGTCTTCCAGCACCAAAAAACAAAAAGGTATGTCTGTGCATTTTAGCCTTTGTTGTGTTGGACTAACATGGGCTTATAACTTGTAATAAAAATGATCGTAGCATACAGTACCTTGTCCTGTTTCATAAGCAGTATGGTTAACCTCAGGAAGGTTTCTAGGTCCCCCTCTACTGCAGCCAGTGGAACGACCCGGAAATATGAGCCACATGGTCTCCATCATTTTTTTTTCCTTCACTGTCCAGATTTTTTTTTCATTTCGACCAATTTTTTTGTGTCCCCCTGATTCAACATTTTTTTTCCTCCATCAAATGTCCCTGTAGGTGTTCCGTTCTATCCAAAGTGGTGTAGGTGAAAATTGCAGGACGAATCCTTAACTAGCTGAAGAATGATTGCATATGCAGGAAATTAGTCTTCAGACTCCTGGTATCTAATACATGTTTTCAGTCATCAGCTTTGCTTTTTTAAAAGCTTTGAAAAATAGAGAAAGTTCATAACAGTAATTTAAAGTAAAGTAAAAATGGCCACGGTCACAAAAGATGCATTAGTCCTTTTTTCGAGAATTTTAATATTATGACTCTATTTAAACATCATGACAGCATGACAGAAATCTATCCAGTCCCAATACACAAAAGAATTCCAATGAAAGAATTGTGTGTGTGTGGTTGCGTGTGGAAATGTCTTTGTGCAAGCGAATGCCAAATATCTTTTCAATCATATAATCGGCGCAATATTCTCCTCACTTGGTGTACATTTAATGTGATGAAACGAAGCTTTATGTCTCTGTAATGGTGAGTCAAGGTGAGAGACTCCATGAAGAAATAGCAGATGAAGATCGTGCTAATGAGTCATCCTCTCGGATCAGAAAAGTAAAAAGTATCTTACGCTAACATGGGCATTAATATTAGCATCACGTCTTGCGGATATTGTCTATAGTATGAGACTGAAATGTCATTTTTATTCATTTTAGGACATTTATTCCTTTTTAGAGATAAAAAAATATGAAAACCTGAACTAATGCAGGTGGTTTATTTCTTACTTCTGCTAAATATAAGAGCAAAATCTGTCTCATGGGTTCATTATTAAATGAAAAAACTTACAATGGCAATGAAATCATTTGGCGGCTTCACACTAAGCACATTAATTTCATTAACACATCAACTCTTTAAAGTCATAATGAACTCTTATTGGAGTCTTAATGGTGTGAATGGTGTGGCTTTTATGATGGAATATTCCTTGCCTAGTATTTATGAGTGTAAAAAAAGAGAGAAAGAGAGAGAAAGAGAGAGAGAGAGAAAGAGAGAGAAAGAGAGAAAGAGAAAGAGAGAGAAAGAGAGAGAGAGAGAGAAAGTCCCTGAATCGTCTCCTAAGTGCAATCACTCAGCATCGAGCCAGCTACAATATTTTAAGCAGCTTGATGTACGGTGGCTCACAAGCACCATTACTGCAATCTGGATCCCATTTCTTCTAGACGCTGTCAAGCTTATTGACTTTTTTTTCCACTTTTCATATTTACACTTTCGCATGATTAGATGTTTTCTTGCTTACATGCTGAGCAAATTGAGGACAAAAATGTAAATGATCGAGGAATGCCGTAGCCTCAAGGAAAGCGCTCAACAATCCAGCAAAGGACCCTTGAATTAGGCACGGTTGCCTCGTACCCTGCCTGAGCGTGAGGGTTTCCCCATACCCTTTTTTTTCCCACTGACATACAGTACGCTCACACCGTCCCTAATGTTCTGGGCCCTGTGCGCACTTACGTCGCCACAATGTGCCGTTTTGCATCAAAGAAAATCCCACTCATGGAGTTCCTGATTTTATTCACGCTGCACCTTAGAACCTACACACATAGAACCTTCTCACTGTTTTATGGATGTATCAATTATGCACCAGTGACCATGCTGCGCAGCCCTAATCCTAGCGCATGATTGATGTCAAAGTGTTTAAGCTCCATGCACAGTTAACTATCACACTAATGCACTCCTGCTGAACTGTGCCTGAGCACAGTACAGAGCCATCACACTGCTCAAACAAACCCTGGACTTTGAGGGTCAAATGTGTTCCTGCATGGCTCGGGTCACCTAGTGTGAGTACATGCTCGGATATTAGATCACGAAATAGTCTATTACATTAATCCAATTTCACCAGTAGACTAAATATAAGACAAGAAAAAAACACAAAGACATCGTTCAATTGATTACAATGAGTGTTCAAGTCATAGCCGGACTTTCGATTGTGCCGAATGACTGAATGAGAGTTAAAACTTCCTTTATTTCTCTATACAATCCCCTGATACACTAATCTGCACTTATCCCAGTGTTTCAATAGTGCGTGGACACCATCAAGATAGAAAGTTTTCCCAGTATGCTGGAGCACTGATCGGACTGCCTGACTTCACGTCTGAAACCCTGGCCTCCCAGGAACTCCTTTAAGTTCACGCAAACATGTGGAAATGGCTTGGACTGAGGTCAGGACTGTACGGGAGACGTGACGATGACTCCCAGTCGAGTTCCTGTAACGTGGAAGTGGTGTTTGTGTGTTCAGTTCCCACGGACTGATGTGCTTTTTTTCGCAAATTGGCAACAAGTTTTCAAGAATCAGATGTTTGACTCACTGAATGTTCATGAGAACGCCTGCAGAATCTCATCACTGTACAGAAGACTTCAATTCTGTAGGAAATGTTAGCTCAGTGTGTTAAAGGTTGGCGTTTCGAGCCCTTGCTCTACCAGGTTGCCACTGTTCAACCCTTGAGCAAGGCTCAAGGCTTAACCCTGTCTGCTCTGTATAATAGCTGACCCTGCGCTCTGAACCCTGCTGGGATATGCAACGAATAAAGAATCCCACTGTTCAGTAATGTATACAGTATGTGACATAAAAAGGCTTCAATCACCAGAATATTCAGCACAAAAAAGTCCTGGTTTGACTCGAACACCCTAGTATTAGAAAATGTATAATGCACTCGCCTTAAAATACATTTCTACCAAAGCAACTTCGGAGAATATTTTAATTTAAGTTACCACCTCAATGTTGATTATTTTCCACTCACTGCACAGCCTGACGTGATGTATTGTTCACGCCGTACACCACAGCGACGTGCCATTATCTTCTCATACAGACAACAAGACCACACACTACTAAGAAATATCATTAAGATTTTTTTTTTTACATTTGAATAAACGATAGCGCATGAGACTGAGCTCAGATCTGAAGATTCAATAGTGCTTCAACACGAGTGGCTGTTACAGAAAATTACTCAACACCCCCTGAATTGAGGATTTAACACAACCACCCTGCGGTATACAGTAACAACATGATTCGTCCAATATACAGTACCAAATGCCATACATGTAAATATGTATTCACACCATCCCATGAACCCAAAGTCTGTACTGTACTGTAAGTCCTGTAACTCTAACAGCTTAATCCTGGAAACCAGTGAGACATGAAGCAGACATGCCCCCCCCCACACACACCCCCCTCCACCTTCTCTGGCATCATACAGTGCAGTGAGAGTCTGTGTAAATCCAAGACACCTTTATGTGTTTGTAATAAAATCGAGCAAACTTGTGAGCCGCGTTAGGCGTCGTGTGAGATCAGAGCTGAACTCGTTACCAGCAGGAAACCCGTTTATCTGGACGGCCGTCGGCGCGCTGTCTGTCAAATCGAATTGTGAGGGAATCACAAGCTTCCTCGGCACGGCCTTCGAGGCAATCCCTGCTGCAATCTATCTCAAATATCCGGCCGGGGAAGCCTTTAAATGGCCTCCATTAGCAGTTAAGAGTGTTTCTCTCTGTTTAGTGCATGACTCAGAGTTTCCTCAGTGCAAAACACGATTTGGTAAATAACCTGCCGACTCAAACCCCAGTATTAAGTTCTACCTCAGCGCTGCTGAATTCCCAATCCTGATTGGTTCATTCATCAGCTCTTACAGTGGTGCGGCTGCAAATCATTGTTTTTACATTGAGGCATAGGCGTTTCCATAGCAACAGCTCATCCGATTGGGAAATAAACTGATCGTAAACGGATTAGGAAAAGGTGAGGAATTGTAGATACGATACAAATTTTTCCTTTAAGGAGATGTTTACACTTATGGATGGCAGGTCTACGTTATACACCAGGTTTCCAGGACAAAAAAACAGAAAAACAAACAAACAAACAAACAAACAATTAATATTGTTAGGTTTTCAGTTTGTTTCTTCTCAGTAGCATGATAATCCCAGTGCTCTGCGTGTATATATGAGTGTGTGTGTGTGTGTGTGTGTGTGTGTGTGTGTGTGTGTGTGTGTGTGTGTGTGTGTGTGTCACTGCTATAACAGCCATTTCACAACAATATATGTGCAATAACTACAAATGAATAAAAAAGATGTCACTTGTGCAGGTGTGTGTGTGTGTGTGTGTGTGTGTGTGTGTGTGTGTGTGTGTTACTGAAAATAACCAACTTCGTATCAAGCACATTTAATAAGGGTGTAAACGTGTTATTTTATTTATAAAGTGTTTCTGGGTAAAGCTTCTTACCATGAAGAACTTCCTCTTAGTACTGTGTGTGTGTGTGTGTGTGTGTGTGTGTGTGTGTGTGTGTGTGTGTACCTGGAATAAGTACTCATATATGATGAACATTTTACACCTCTGGTGTGTTTGTGTTACATATTTTTATCCACATATCTATCTTATCATGTTTTTTATTGTATCAGCAGTTTGGAAATTGTGCACTCATGCTCTGTTTTAGTTTACAGTAAAAGACCATGCCCAAGGTAGGACACTCAGTATCACACAGAGACACACACACATACACAGACTTACAGAGAGAGAGAGAGAGAGAGAGAGAGAGAGAGAGAGAGAGAGAGATGGAGGGAGGGAGGAAAACCTGCAGACGCTGCAGGGATGGTTCCTCAGGGAGTGTGTGTTTGATAGGAACCACATCTGTTTTGACAGGCAGATGGCATTTTAAGCAGATCTTGTAATCAGGTAGAAGGGCACAGGGAACGCTTTCTGGGATGATGATGATGATGATGATGTTATTGGGACGAAACCACAATTACAAAGTTCATGCTGCAAAGTTGTCTTTCTACAGTGATGTCAGTTTTATAATGATAAAAAGAGTTTGTGATGATGCAACAAAAATCTATCTATGTATCTAATTAATTAACAAACTGTAAGAAAGGGAGAGGTAATTAAAAAATAAAAAAAGATTTCTGACTGAAAGAAAGGAGATCATGTGTGTGTGTGTGTGTGAGAGAGAGAGAGAGAGAGAGAGAGTCTGTACATTTACATTTAGGCCATAGTGACTAACAAATGTGCCTTGAAGTTTCCGACATGCTTACACTTGTTACTAGGTTACTTACTAAGTACCATCAGTCTTAGTCTTTTGGGAGCGGAGGGAATTAAGTCAAATATCTAAGATACAGATAGGTCTTTATCCCTGCACAGTTTCACACAATTAAGTGTAATTGTTGTCGTCTTATTGTCTATACTGCTTTATCCTGTGTACAGAGTCACGGGCAGCCTGGAGACCATCCCAGTACGTTTAAGACACGAGGTGGGATACACACTGGACGGGGTGCCAATCCCTCTCAAGACACACACACACACACACACACACACACACACACACACACACACACACACACAGTCATGCGTTCATTCACAATTCGAACGTGGGCAATTTGGAAACGTCATATAGGCTAATCTGCATGTCTTTGGACCGCGGCGGGAGGAAACCCACCAAACACAGGTAGAACATGCAAACTCCACGCACACAGACCCAGAGGCGGGAAATCGAACCCGGACACCGGATGTGCAAGGCGACAGAGTTATTGGTGTGGGGGGATTAATTAAACAATTAATTATTTCAGTTGTTTAGTTACTGTGCTATTCATGCATTCATCGATAAATGAAATAATTCATTCATTCATTTATTCATTCTCTGGCACCTATCCATCGATTTCTGTGATTAAAATTCATTAGTTAAAAGGGTCTTTGAGAGACAATTAATCAATGAATCAAACAAAGAAACAAATGATCAGTCAATCAATCAATCAATCAATCAATCAATCAATCAATCAATCAAGCAAACAAACAAACAAACAAATAAACAAACAACAAACCAATTAACCAAACAATCAAGCAAATGTATCAATCAATTAATCAAACAAACAATGTATACTGAAATTCTGCTATTATTATTATTATTATTATTATTATTATTATTATTATTAACACTGTCCCGGTTGGGATTGGTTACGCCCCGCGCGAGCCCCGCGCTCACCTGCGCCCCGCCGTTCCCATTCCCGGCCGGGAGTCGCGCGCCCCCGCGCGCCCACACGCCAACGCTTTATAAACGAGCGCGCAGCCTCCGCGCGCTTCGCTCAAACACGCACACACATACACACACACACACACACACACACACACATATACACGGGGACCGGGGGAATGGCGCGGAGCGCGGCACGGCTCGTCCTCCTCTCCCTCTGTCTCCTGCTCTTCCTCTCGCTGGAGGAGTTTCTCCCCGGGACGGTCGCGGGAAGCGGAGCCGCGGCGGGAGGACCGAAGCCTGGCGGAGAGAAGGACGCGGCGGCGGCAGGGGCGGCGGGCGCGTGCGAGGTCAAAACGGTGACGGTGTCCACGCTGCCCGTGCTGCGCGAGAGCGAGCTGAGCGTGGGGTCCGGGAGCGCGGGCGCGGCGGCGGACTCCCGGCTCCTGCTGTTCGTGCGGAGCGACGTGCCGGGAGCCGTGTCGGTGCTGGACGACCTGGAGAACACCGCGCTGCCCTACTTCACTCTCGGTGAGGCTGATCGCGTGTTACCGCCGTACAGTATTCCGGGGTTTAATGCGCGCGCTCGCTCTCGCTCTTTGATGCGCTGGAGGAGTTTGTTCACGTTTCTGGTCCTGTTTACTGAGACACACTGTGTGTGTGTGTGTGTGTGTGTGTGTGTGTGTTACCGAGAGACGCGGGAGAAACAAAGCAGAGAGTTCATTAAGGGATAAAGAGAAGTGTGTGTGTGTGTGTGTGTGTGTGTGAATGAATGAAAGCGTTATTGCTATCTGTTTCTGCTGATCTTCCAGTTCATGCAAGTCTCTCTATCTATCGATCTCTGTTTTTACTGCCCATTGTAGCTCCTCCTTTTTTTTAAATTATATACCATGTTAAAAAAAAACAAAAAAAAAACGACACATTTTCTAACAAACTAATTACACTTTCATATCCACATCACTTACAGTTATACCTTAGCTTCATGGGTTACATCCAGGACACACAACGGAGGAAGTTGAGAAATAAGGAGCGGATTAACAAAGCTTTCAAGTAGAAAAAAAAAAAGAGGTGGCTTGTTGGTTAGCATTGTAAACGTGCACCTCCAGGGTCCAGGTTCGATTCCCGCTTTGTTTTTTTTTTGTTTTTTTTGCTTTTAATCTGTGCACATCCAGTTTGCATGTTGTATTTCCTCTGGGTACTCTGGTTTCCTCCCACAATCCCAAGACAGGCAGGTTAGCCTAAGTTACTTTCCCAAAGTCTCCTGGGATAGGCCCCAGCCCCCCCCCCCCCCCTCAACCCTTTATACAGGATAAAGCGGTATAGACGATGATGATGATGATGATTAAAAAAATAAAGATAAACATGTACAGATTAATCCAAGTTCACACTGTCTCTGTTTCAGACAATCCCACTTTTCTTTGAATTTAATAAATCTGACTAATGTGTGATAATTAATATTAATATTATTAATCTATTAATAACTACAAATAATATTAGTCATTCTACTGTGTGCCCCAAGTCTCTGTATATAGGGGGAATTCATACTTTTAGTTAGTTTGTCATTAATTAAGAATATCCTTCTCATCGTTTGATGGACCGCTGATGCGATCAGAACTAAAGATGTTGCATTTGTACTTTGAGATGCTTTTGCTGTACAGTACAACACAAATCTTTGCTATTAATCAGCTACCTGAGCTTGTGCAATTATCCAAATGGCCCAAAACTTGTTAATGTCATTCTCACATTACAAGCCTCAAATTTATTCATGCTGACTGACGTTATATTGCATGGTTTGGGTGGGGGAAAAAAAAAAAGTCTCAAGTCAGTAAATTTGAGATTGATACCATTCTGTGTGGTTGTGTGGTTCGAGGTGTCCTCCTGAGGCCTGGAGTGTTTTTATTTTATTTCCTTTTTTTTTTTTTTTTTTTTTT
>JAAGKR010012534.1:5506-10506 GCA_011419295.1 Clarias macrocephalus
AAAGAAAGAAAGAAAGAAAGAAAGAAAGAAAGAAAGAAAGAAAGAAAGAAAGAAAGAAAGAAAGAAAGAAAGAAAGAAAGAAAGAAAGAAAGAAAGAAAGAAAGAAAGAAAGAAAGAAAGAAAGAAAGAAAGAAAGAAAGAAAGAAAGAAAGAAAGAAAGAAAGAAAGAATACAGCAAACTTATGGAACTCATAGAAGCAAATTGGAGCAAGTCAAAAAGTCTTGATATTTAGTGCTCACAATTCATTAGTTTTTGCTATAGAAGTTCTATTTAAACAATAATTAAAATTATTTAATATCCTTAGAACAATCATAATATAATATTCAACAATCCAACGGTATTTGTTCAAGTACTAATGGTAACATTAATAATACATTTTTATAACATTAAGGTAACATCTGTTCATGATAAATTAATAAGTTCTTACATCCTTATTTGGTGAATATGATTACGATAGAGATAAAAACATTTTTCATGCTGCCTAAAGCTATTAGATGAGCCAGCTAGCAATCGTAAACTGATAAGCTTATTTTGGCTACGAGGACAAGGCTAGCTAGACGAAGACTATTCGAGAATTTAGGCTTAAACCTTTACATGGTAAAACCTGCATGATAAATGTTATAATGTTTTATAATATATTCATATAATGCATAATTATATTATTATAATATAATAATTAGACGCTGGTCACGTCTTGCTAAGAGGCGCACAAAGGCTGCGTAAATGGAAAAAGAGAAATTAGACTCCAAAAGAAATAACTGACGTTCAGTGATGACATGTATCAGGCCCGATACAGCTGTCCCGAGCTCGTTTTTCGCATAGCAGCGATATGTCCCCTGGTAGGATTTCAGTTCGTCGTCTTCGTCCGCTGTAAAAATTCCTGAATCGTCCGTTTCATTCATGAACTGTTTGCCATCCTTCTCCCATCGAAAACTAAACACATGGGGGGGTGAGGAAGTGTGAGGAAGGAAAACAAACTTCATATGTTTTTAGTTTTGCCAATGCAAAGTCTATTATAAGCTAATCATCTTCAAGTTAATAATGTTCATATTTTATTATTATCACATTCTCATCTCAGAGGACACTAACATCAGTTGACATAACACCATTTAATAAAACTGAAGAATAAGAAATGAAATATATGCATATAAACCCTGAAACCATTAATGCTTCGGTTATGTACACTGTTTACTTTGTTTCCAGAATTTCTTTACTTTTGCTTTAATAACAGAGGAAAATCGACTTTATGAAAAAGGCACAGGAATTGTGAATATGATCAATTACATAAATCTAAACTTAAACAGTGACTTAGAAGCAGTGAAAAATCTTAAATGATGAATATTCAAGGTATTTAACATTTTCTTATTTTTAACCGGATTTTTCTCCCCAATTTGGTCTCCTGTCGATTTATTTCCCCTCTTATACAACATCTGACAACCGAGAAGTGTAAAAGCTAATGAATGTTCCTTCTGAGACAAGTGAAGTCAACCAACTGTGTCTTTATCCACTGCCTTGCTCACACTCAGAGGAAAGTGCTCTCCGCCGTTTTCCAGATGCTCACACTTGGTTAGTATTGCCCTGATTGACAGGTATGACTGAGTATATCTCCTCCCACCCAGACGGCATGGCGAATTTCTGTCATATGCCATATCACTAATGATGTCACTAATTATTTGAGTCTATCTGGCTGAAGAGTTTATAATTAGAATCAGCTGCTTCAGTTAATAGATGGAACAAACAGGATTAAAATGCAGGAGCTAAAACTCTGGATATTCTCAAGTGAATTCCAAACTTCAGTGTCAAATTTCTGTACACGATCTTCAGGAATCAAATCTGCTACTAAACATACTAAATATTGATTGCTGTATAGCAATCTCATTGCATGAAATAGCTACTTATTATTAATAACTTGATTTTCATCACAGTAAAAAAAATAAAATCAATAAAATATTGAATTTCAATTTTGGCCAGCATTGTACGTGTAGACATGTGAAGGGGAACTACAGGGATGAACGAAAGTGGCGAGTGAGGAACTTAGCAAATTATTTAGATTTATTGCATCATACCTAAATCTTTGTTTACAGACACAAGGCTATAGGGTTTATTTAGGGTGGGTTTACTGTAGTTTAAACAACAACTTTTTTGTGAAACCGAACAAAGAAAGTTCATTAATTTACCAAATCTCAGAGTCTGAACGCTGTTTAAACTGGCATGAGTAATTTGTGTAATGATTTGTTAAATGGTGGTAAATTTGCGAAAAGCTAAAATCGAAGCTATTTGCTTTATTTACAGTACTTGTGCAAAAGAGAAACTGGCTCTTTGGAAGTGAAATACGAAGAAATGAGGCGTGGCTCAAGACTTTTCCACAGCAATGTATTTCTGAAGAATCTGTTTTTCCATGAAATGGTAAAGCCATGCGTGAACCGCAGTTCACACAACACACAATGGCATATCTGTTGCACGGAAATGATCTGCGTTGGTATCAGTGGGCCTGGGAAGTCTGGAGGTTCAGAGCAGCTCGTTCAGATTAATAGCCGGCTGTCTAATTGAATAAAAGTCCCTCCGTTTGGCTCGGCTCGCTCTCTGATAAGGAAATTCAGAGGCACGTCAACAGTAAATAAAGCTTCTGTTTTCCGACGGTCGTTTGTCGTTTTAGATGAATCCACTTCATCATGAGTCCAAGCTTTTAGCTGCATTACACACGGTAGCTGAAATTAATTCCTTCTAGTTGCCAGACGCTTTTATCCAAAGTAACTTCACCTTAATCATGTGAGTACAAATAAATAACGGTGGGTGAAATAGCTGTTTTTTTTATTTTTTATTTTTTTTTTATTTTGCATTGGCACGGCTGATTTTAAACAATCTTTAGTCAGATTGGGCGGATTTATGTGTAGCTGGGGTAAAGAGAAGACAAGAAATTAAGAGCGGAGAAGGAAAAATAAGAGAAGAAAGTAGAAAGAAAAAGAAAGAAAATGAGAAAGAGCAGGAGATGATAAAACATGAAATTAGAAGAGAGTAAAGGAGAACAGAGGAGAAGAGATAGAACAAGGAAACGGGAGAAGAGAAGGAGAGACAAGTGGACATGTGAGAAGATGTCTACAATGATCAGAAGAGAAGAGAAGGAGAGATATAAAAAGATGGAGACATGAGAAGAGGACACAACAGAAAATGAGGAAGAGAAACAGAAAGAGAAGGAAAAGGGATGAGAAATAATTAGAAGAATTGAGACAAATGGGGAAAAGGAGACAAGAAAGGAAATGAGAAGAAATGGAAGACAAGAACTAATGTCTTTTGTCAAGAGACCTGAGTTTTTAAAAAAATTAGGTGAAAAAGGAGAAGATTGGAGAACAGAGAAAAAAAACATAAACAAAAAGAAATGAGAATAAAGCGAATGAAGGAAAAAGAAGAGAGTAGAAGAATTAAGAAAAATGGAAAAGTCCAGAGAATATAAAATAACATCATAGGAATGAAATGCGAGTGAAGAGAGAAGAAGAAAAAAGAAGAAATGAGGGGACAAGAGAAGAGATGAGATGAGGAGAAATAAAGAGAAGTGGAGGAAAAGAATGGGAAGAAACGAGCAAATCAAACAGACAATAACTTTTCTTAAATTGAGATGAGATTAGAAGAAAAAAGATGATTAGAGAAGAGAAGATACAATTGAAATGAATAAAGGAAGAGAAAAGATACTAGATTCGAAGAAATTAAGAGAATGGGATGAACAGAGAAGAGAAGCAAAAGATGAATAAACAAACAAACAAACGAACAAACAAACAAACTCAATGATGACAATTCTGATGATTTGTTCGAGTTTATAATAATTCTTACACATTTTAGACACATTTTAAACATACTGTATAAACGTATGATTAAAAGAGGGCGGGTCAGAAGGAGCTATGAGGACGTGCTCAGCGTTGTTCACTCTGATGTCGGGCTCATACTGTGTCTGTGTGAGGACTCACGTGGGTTTGGGGTTGCCGCTAGCTTCACACCGCAGAGACACGTCGTCTATGTAGAAGGCTGTGTACGATTGCGACTGTAGTGTGATCAGGGGAGGCTCTTTCACTACACACACACACACACACACACACACACACACACACACACACACACACACACACACACACACACACGTCAGACAGGCACATTTTAGAATAGAGAAACTTTGTGGCTTTTGTTAAATCTTGTGAAAAAAGTGATGGCGTAGGGGAGGGCGATATGATGAATGATTGTTTTCAATATGTGTTGCACAATATACAAAAAAATAAATAAATAATAATAATAATAATTATTATTATTATTATTATTATTATAGTATATTTCATCATTTGTAGTAAAAAACATATATAATAAGATTTGAAATAATATTTTTACCGTTTACATTTGAAATTAATTTTATTCATTTATGTGGCTTTTTGTAGTCAAAATAAATGTAAGTAATTATTGTAATTTTTTTTATTAAGCGAACAAAATTTAACACCATATCTTCTTGCAGTTTATTTATTTATTTATTTATTTATTTATGCTTCGATGAAGAATAAGTTTCACTGTATTATATCACTTTTTTTTTTAAAAACCTCAGCTGTTGTATGGTATCATAATATCGATGTCATATCAGCATATCGCCCAACACTGTGCTGGACACTTTGCCTCAAAATCCAAATGAGACTTTAAGAGAAAAAGAAAAAAGAGAAAGGAATACACTCACGGTCAGAAATGTTATCTGTCAGGCCAGTGGATGCCAGAAGGAAGAAATAGAGAAAGAAAAGATTACACACATAAATCATTCCCGTACCATGCAGAAGGGACTAGAACATTTAAACCACACAGACGAGTCGACTGCAGCGATGGAATCAGTACGAGATATTAATCATTAAACATTATTAACACAGTTGTAATTATTACACTCTCGTATCGCAATTAGTTTTAATATCATTTTAATGTTATATTAACTCAAATAAACCACGGCAGCTTGTTAATGATTACCTCGGTTAATGAGCAA
>JAAGKR010012535.1:0-16212 GCA_011419295.1 Clarias macrocephalus
AGTAAGTGAGGTATATGTTATTTAGGATTTAGACTGCATGAGAAACTATTATACGCTGTTACACACATGTATATTATACACACCGTTTACAGCGTGTTTATAAATGCTGCAAGACTTTAAAACAAATCTAACCTCACTTTCAACGCAGTCCCCTACATACGTACATATATTTGAACATGGTTTGGTTTGCGTACATTGTCATCCTCTGCAAGTGCAGCACAAGCCCAGGATGTCCAGAAGCAGGTGTAAAAGCAATAATATATGATACAAGCAATAACGATTGAGACAAAAGTGAAAATAACTGACAGAATGGATTGAGGTGAAAAGATGTTAGTTTTATACTGTGTACAGCCAACTGTGTTAGTAAACTAGTACAAAGACAATTTTAGTTGAACTTATGAACAAGCTCTCGGAACATTTTTACATCGTCCTATAAAAATGAAATAAAGGCTGATGTGTGATTGACTTGAATCTTGAAAACGAGATTTTGTTCTTTTATTTATAGGTATTGTAGCGGGGAATAAAGAGCAACAACGGAACAAACCCCGGAGGGTGGGTTTATTGAACAATTTTTTTTAATGATTGGGACACTAGTCACACTATGTCATCAAAATACAGTCGCTGCTGTAAACTCTTTTACTCGACAAGGCTTTTTCTTAGGGTGGCAATTGCCACCCCGTGCCACCCCGGTAGATCCGCCCCTGGGTGTAATTATGATGATGATGACCCAGATGTTGCCACCGGTGACTGTATGGTCACAGAGAGGGTCAGCCTTCATCAGGTCCTGGAGCACACAAGCTACACACACACACACACACACACACACACACACACACACACACACACACACACACACACAACAACAACAAAGTAAATATTAGATTTCTCCTGTCCACGTTTTCCATGCACATGTCCCTCTCTTCACTACAACTTTTCCCTTACTACATTAGGGACATGGACTTCACATCAACATTCTATACACTGTATACTTATTTATGTTGACTATCTGCCTGCCTAGTAACTGCAAAAGCTAGTTACTGAACATCAGATGTGTTGATTTGTACTTTTATTATATATCAGCTGTACTTCAGTCCATTAATGTCTTTCAGTTCATCATCTTACTCTCTCTCTCTCTCTCTCTCTCTCTCTCTCATTGTCTATACCACTTCGTCCTGTATTCAGGGTCGTGGGGGCCCTGGAGCCTATCCCAGGGGACTTAGGGCATGAGGCGGGGTACACCCTGGACAGGGTACCAATCCATCACTGGGCACACACACATGTACACACACACACTCACACACTATGGCCAATTTGGAAACGCCAATTAGCCTAATCTGCATGTCTTTGGACTGTGGGAGGAAACTGGAGTACAGGGCACAAACTCCATGCACACAGATACGGGAATCGAACCCGAACCCTGAAGGTGCAAGATGACAGTGCTAACTACTACACCACCATGCCGCCTCAGTTCGTCATGTTTTTTTTAATGAACTAAAAAGTCTGATGGAGTCCAATAACTGCAAAAGTGCACCAAATATTTTAGTCTTAACTTTACCTTTGACATCTTCCTCCTTTATTTGAGGAGTAGGTTGAGGAGTATCCAGACTCAGATGACCTCCTGAAGAACATGAGCACAGCAGAGTTTATAACAGCATGGATATTAGTCTGTGAAGGTGTCAAATAACTGTAGAAGTGCAGCATTTTTTTTTTATCTTTAAGCTTACCGTTCAGGTCTTCCTGCTTTTGGTCTGGAGTTGGTTTGGACATGTCAGCTACTGAGGCTTCCAGAAGGAAAGAATAAGAGCACAAGAGACTTTATAATGATTATGATTCTGTGCCTTTCCGTTAAACTGTTTGACGGAGTAACTGCAGAAGAACTAAGTAAAGAAATAAGTGCAGAAGTTTCCCCATGAAGCTTAGCTTTCTGGACTCTTGATCTTACACAATCCAGTCATTATAGATCTTTATTAATTAACTAAAAAAAGCACAAACTTACCTTTGCCGTCTTCAGGTACTGGAGCATCCAGATCCATCAGAACTGCTGAGGAACAGAAGCACAGAAGAGTGTATATGCATGAACAGAGATTTACATGGATATGACTTTAATAAACTTTTTGGTGAAGTCCGATAACTGCAGATATACAGCAGTATAGTTTTACGTTTACCTTTGAGAACTTCCTCTTTTAGCGCAGGAGTAAGTTTGATGTTCGCTACCAGCGCACCTAGGAACAGAACTTATGAGGAACAGGAACACAACAAACTTTAAGAACCTGGATATAAATCTCTCTCTCTCATCTTCTATAGTGCTTTATCCTGTATTCAGGCTTATGGCACAAGGCAGGGTACACCCTGGACAGGGTGCCAATCCATTGCAGGGCACACACACATACACACACAACACAGGCAATTTGGGAACACCAATTAGCCTAACATGCATATCTTTGGACTGTGGGAGGAAACCCGCTAAAGACGGGGAGAAAATACAAACTCCATGCACACAGAGATGGGAATCGAGCCAGACCGGATATGCAAGGTGACAGTGCTAACCACCACCACCGTGCTGCTGGATATGAATCTGTTTTTTTAAATAAACTCTCATGGTGTCTAATGGGGTCCAATTACTGCAGACGTCCAGCAATGTTTTGTCTTCATATAGGGCTCTCGTGAGAGTAATGATGATAGAAAGTGTCTTTAACCCCTCTGAGGTCCATGTGTGAACTGACTGATGGTGCTCCTGAGGTTGTTGAGTGAAGTTTGTCTAAAATGTATTAAGTTCATAGACAATAATAACAAAATGCTCTACAGTATTGTTTTCATCTCAAACTCAGTTACAGTAATATACACACACGGTGTAGGTCAGGTGCAGATACATGTTTTTAATTTACTTTAAAAACACAGATTTTAAAATGCAGTCATGTCACTGTGTGCAGAAAACATAAAAAACACACATCACTTCCTTACTACTTGAAGAGATAAAGGCGGGGCTAACTGCTCATCCTCATTGAATATGAATGAGCCATGAGCTCTTTACCTGTTTAATATACAGACCTGAGCTCAGGTTACAGCAGTGTCCAACTCCACCCTACCTTTACAAGTCTAAACAGCAGGGTAAGTGATACTCATTACAAACAACCTGTTGAACAGGGGCTATGAACGCAATGAACGAAACCCCGCCCCATCCTTTGCGTTGATCTAATAAGATGGTTGCAATGCTGTATAATTCCGCCAGGTGGTGCAGTGACTGATTCGGTTAACTGCAGCTCTTGCATTGTCCACACATTTTTATGATTAAATCAAGCTTGTCATTTTGGAGATATACAGTATACAGTACAGAGTACCGGTCCCTAACGATGCTTTAATGCTCAGACCTTTCACGCATAAGATGTCGGGCCACTGCCACTCTCATGTACTTTCAAAATAATAATATAAAAACATTCGAATGTCAGCCGAAATGTATTTTAATGCTGCACCAGTATGTTTTACATAAATAACTCAGCTAAGTATGGGCTATAGTAATGTAATTCTTATGGGAGGTCATTTTTTTTTAACATAGTGTGTTACAATTTATAGCGACGCATAGTAACACGATACAACTTCACACCTGTGAACAAAGAGGCGCACATTCACAGTCAGCGAACCCCACAACTTCTCATGTGGCGAAATGTGCTGTGTGTGAGAGGGAGAGAGCGTATATTGTGGATTATTACTACTGCTACTACTGTTAATAATAATAATAATAATAACAACAATAATAATAATAATAATAATAATTGTTGTAATGTAAATTAAACCCATGGGTCTCAACCATCACTAAATCAGCCAATGTCTACAGTATACTACTGTATTTTTCACTGCTTATATTTTTTGCCCTAGTTTCATTTGTTTTTACGCGATTTCATGTGCTATTTGTGTGTGTGTGTGTGTGTGTGTGTGTGTGTGAGGGAGAGAGGGCTTATATCGTGATTTGTCCTAGGTTACTAAAGCCTGGCTTACTACTACTAATAAAAATATTTCAATGTAACCCCTGGGTCTCAATCACAAAATCAGGCAACGCTGTAAACAGATGATACAACAAATTATATAATCTGAAAATCACGTTTTGTTTGAATATGTAAATATATACAAAAAAACAAATATAATATAGCTCAGTTTTATACTGTAACGCTCCTATGGTCTTACACCGCATGTTACAGAAACTGATCAGTTGTATTAATCACATAACGCACACGTCGTAAAGGAGATCTCACACACACACACACACACACACCGCGCGCAGGCTCGAGGCTCCAGGATTTGTTTAGTAATATCGGATTTATTTATATATCGCTTTTAACAGCGATTACTATCGCAAAGCAGCTTTACAGAATTAAAAGACAATTAAATAAATGAGAATGAAATGTGTGAGGAAATATGCATGAATCAAAATGATCAGCGTGACCCTGAGTTTCACTTCCAAGCTTAACTTTGCAGATACGGAATGTGTCGTTTTCTCAAACATGATTTTCATGAACCAATAGTACAGCCCTCCCTCTGGACAGAAGAACCAATAGGCTTACAGCCCTCCATCTGGACAGAAGAACCAATAGGCTTACAGCCCTCCCTCTGGACAGAAGGACTCGCAGAAAGCCCGAGAAAATGGCAGAAACTTCCAGATAATGTGTGCGAGGACAGAAGAACCAATAAGCTTACAGCCAACTCTCTGGAGTTTCTGCCATTTTCTCGGGCTTTCTGCGAGTCCTTCTGTCCAGAGGGAGGGCTGTAAGCCTATTGGTTCTTCTGTCCTCGCACACATTATCGGGAAGTTTCTGCCATTTTCTCGGGCTTTCTGCCAGTTAACAACGGTTAGAGGGACTTAGAATAATTTCAGGTATGTTACCAGTATTTTCCGTTGCTAAAGTGTTAGAAGTAATTCGCCAACGTACATAAAGTGTATTTTGGGTCTTTTGTAGCGTTCTTGGTAAATTAAGAGTTTTGTGTATGCAGTGTTTAACTTGAGAATGACGGTGCATTTACCCCCCCCCCCCCCCCAGACATCTATATATTTGTGGCAGGTCTCCCCAATACCACCGATGACCGCCACATGTTGATTTATTTTACGTTTTTTTTAGTACTTAAAATGGGCAAAACTGTCGTACTCGAACGAGCCAATTCTTCGTAGCAAACGAGAAGAGCCGAGACCCGTCGGGGATTGCCGAATCTTCAGCCGCTCCTGCTCAGCACATGCGAGGACGGTAGTGTCCTATTTGTACGGGACCTCGTGTGATTTGTAATAATTTCGGAGGTTGTCTGTGATCTTAATCAAGTGCGAATCGGCCATGTCTAATTTGTAAAGTAAAAATTCCTCCGCAAATGACCTACCATTTTTCGCCGAACAAAGAGGTCCATAAATAAAATTAGTGTGATAAAATAAAATTAGTCCCGTGCGAATCCGTTGGAGTAATGTAATTCAAGACAGTACAATGAATGTATAACCTTAATAAAATGGCAAATGGTTGGTGATAACCCTTAGGGGTCGACAGCATCGTCGACGATGCCAAACACTTTTTTTTTTTTTTTTGCGAGTGTTTTAGTGAATGAAGTTATATTGTAGTAACCCAGAAAAAAACATGTACACAAACAGTAAACGGTTTTCTTTCCAAAACGTTTATCGCCAAATAAATGTTTGTTATTGAATTAATGTTAAAAATTAAAAACAGACGCATGTCAGATTCTTGTCACCACACGCGTTGGAGCCCCGCCCCCGCACCTCGCGCTCCATTGACATGCACGATTTATGTAAACGTCTCTATTCAGATGTAAGTAAATGCTAATTGCTGTGGTGTTCGGGGAGTGATGTGTTGATGCATGCCCGTGTCCAACAGAACAGGAGGGGCTTGGATGAAGGAACAAAAACAATTTTTAAAAAGATTTTTTACGTAAATATTCTTATACGCACGTAAGAATCTCTCCATGATAAAATGACTCGTGACATGAATCCACACGAAGCGCTTCAGTTTCAAATAATCATTCAACGCTGGATACAAACAGCAAAAAAGCATTATGACTATTATTAACATGCTTTTTTGCTGTTTGTGTCCAGCGGTGAATACTTAAATGACCACGAATGGCTGGAATAATGAAATAAAGCCCTTTGTGATCTGTGTATATTTTGACTGAATCAAAGCTGCTCGTATCGGCTCATATCGGCAGCGTTTTGATCAAAGGGGAGATGAAAAGTGAAAGTGTACACCAAAATCAGCAGCTTAATTTCATTCATAAAATACTTAGATGACATACAACACAGCACAATGCATGGTGTCTGTGTGTGGCTGAAATGTGTGTGAATAAGCCTTATAGTGACTAAAATGTCCGCGTGATCCCGCAGCGCGCGCGCTATTTCACTTTGCGGAGTTTTGATCAAAAGGCAGATGAACGCGCGCGTGCCGATATATAGATTTATAAGAGATTATTTTTTAAAATTCTGTTTCTCTTCACATAATGCCCTAGAAATACAACAAACCCAGATTTATACTCGCTAAAAAAGCGCTGCCTTTGCGGCGCTGCGCAAAACGTGCGCGGATTTGAGGCGCTTTATTTCAGCTTTATTTTTAGCACTTTATACCAATATATTTTTGCTGTGTGTACATAAGAATATTATTTCAATTAATGCTTCAGAAACTTTTAAACATTAGCTTTATTTTTCTCAAAATAAGCCCTGTTGGTGTGAACAGATGAGACAATAGGAGACCTGGTGAAACCTTATGTTCACCTGAGCCAGGTGTGAATGAATCTTACATTTGCTTGAAAAGTCATAGATTATTCAGTGAAAAAGAGGGTCTGCTGAAAAAAGTTAGGCACATCAGTCACTTTACCCCAAACAAAAGGTCTTTCTGAGTGTTATAACTTAATTGTTTATACTATGGACACACACCCAACACTTTCATGAACTCATTTCTGTGTTCAAAACAATCTGCCAGGTTTGTTTATTCTCCTTTTTCTCTGCTTTTCTGCTGAAGTTTGAAATTGTATTTTTTTTGTGTGCGCAATTTGACATAAGTTTAAAAGTTGCACATGAATCTGACGTATTTACATCAGCAACATTATGAAAGGCCAGTTTGTGCTCTACATAAATAAGGGAAAATGTATTAGCTAGTATATTGGTAAAGATTAGAAATTTACACAAATTTAAGAAGAGTGCTGAATCATTGCAGGTCTTCAAAAAGGCCTCAGACCCCTAAGGGTACATCCTGTTTGTGGCACATTAGTATATGTGAGGGGGAAAACTTTTCAAGATGGGTGGTGACCATGGTGGCCATTTTGAAGTCGGCCATCTTGGATCCAACTTTTGTTTTTTCAATAGGTAGAGGGTCATGTGACATCAAACTTATTGGGAATTTCACAAGAAAAACAATGGTGTGCTTGGTTTTAACGTAACTTTTATTCTTTCGTGAGTTATTTACAAGTTTCTCTTTGTTCACAGCCATTGACATGTCGAAGAGGTTAACACGTGGTGAACGGATCGAAATTGTGTTGATGTCTGGTGAACGCAGTAACCGGGTCATTGCAGCAGATTTCAATGCAAGACACCCTACGAGACCACCCATTTCCCATGCTACAGTTAGCAAACTGCTTGCTAAGTTTCGTAAAACTGGTTCAGTGTTGGATTTGCCAAAATGTGGACGCATGAAAACTGTCACTAATGAACAAACATCAGTGGCTGTCCTAGCTTCATTCAGCAAGAGCCCACAGCGTAGCACTCGCCGCATGTCACTGGAGACTGGCATTAGTCGAACATCCCTTCGGCGGATATTAGCTACTCACAAATGAGACCCTTAGAAACTCCAGCTACTGCAGTATCTCAGTGAGGATGACCCAGATCGGCGCACACAATTTGCAGAATGGGCAAAACAAAAATTAGAACAGGATCCTCAGTTCACGCAGAAGATTTTGTTCGATGATCTGGCAAACTTTTATGTGAATGGTGAATGTTAACAAACAAAACCACCGCTATTGGTCTGACACTAACCCACATTGGATTGAAAAAAAGTGATGGTATGGTGTGGTGTGGTGTGGTATATGGGGTACAAAGATAGTGGGGCCATTCTTCATGGAAACCTCAAGGCCACTGGATAATTGCTACATCATGTGTTTCCCTCTTTGTGCACTGAAGCTGGCACGTTCCCTGAGTTTTTCCAGCAAGATGGTGCACCACCACATTACGGGTGTCAGGTCCGAGCATTCCTAGATGAACAGTTTCCTGAAAAGTGGATTGGTCGTCGTGGGCCAGTTGAATGGCCCCCAAGGTCTCCCGATCTGACCCCCTTAGACTTTTATCTTTGGGGTCATCTGAAGGCAATTGTCTATGGTGTGAAGGTACGAGATGTGCAACGCCTGAAACTACGGATACTGGAAGCCTGTGCTGGCATTTCTCCTGCGGTGTTGCTATCAGTGTGTGAAGAGTGGGAGAAGAGGGTTGAATTGACAATCCATCACAATGGGCAGCACATTGAACACATTTTATAAGTGGTCAGAAACTTGTAAATAACTCATGAATAGTTACGTTAAAACCAAGCACACCATTGTTTTTCTTGTGAAATTCCCAATAAGTTTGATGTCACATAACCCTCTTCCTATTGAAAAAAACAAAAGTTGGATCCAAGATGGCCGACTTTAAAATGGCCACCATGGTCACCACCCATCTTGAAAAGTTTGTCCCCTCACATATACTAATGTGCTACAAACAGGATGTTAATATCACAAACCATTCCCATTTTATTAAGGTGTATCCATATAAATGGCCCACCCTGTAGTGTTGATGTGTGCAGTAACTTGACTTTGTCTTGACTTTTTAATGTCTGTGCACCAAAATCCCAAGAACACCTTACATTCATTTTATTGTAATGTTTAAGTGCTGAAATAAATGTATGATTGAATTTATTAAACATATGGCATTGCTTTATAATAAAGGTTGAAATGTGTAAACTTGTATTTGTTTTGTGAATTTATGGGGTAAAGTTTATAAAAACACTGCTTAAACACAGACCTTTTTAACTGTTTGAACAGTTGGGAAAACTTTAGAATAAAATGAGATTCTTATTACATCAAACTGTACGTTAGATCTGTTCATTTTATGAGTGTGGGTGATGTTTAAGATTAGATCTGGCAATTATTTTAAGGAAAATTGGAAGTATTAATGATTTATGCTTTGATCAGTAAACTAAAACTATTAAACCACACCACTAGAGATTGGTTGAGTTTAATAATTAACTTAATACATTATTGTTCTAATTGAACCAAATCATTCACATTATCTAAGCTTAAACTTCTAAAATTAATAAGTTTTAGCAAGAGAAAATTACACATTAGCTGTCACAGATTTCATTATTGTGCATCAGAGCCTTTTGGCATGAAATGAGATTCATGCAGAATGTACTGCTTGCAGAAAATAGCTTGAGATTAATAAACTGTGGTCGTGTGCTTGATTTACACATGATCTAGACATATTTTTCAAGCGTGTGAATGTGACTCTGGAATAGAAGCATGTCGAGGGCCCAGGGTGGGAGCGTGGCTGTTAATTATGGAGCATTTCCTGCTAATTTTCTGACAGCTCAACAAAAATAAATGTCTATAACTGGACATTGAGAATCGAGGAGTATAGCCTTATTGGTAATTATTTTAAAGGCATTCACATTTTAATGTAGTACTTTCTCTTCTTGCGTGTAGAAACGACAAATGTCGTGGGGGGGGGGGGGGGTGGGGGCGGTTAATAATTTTAAGTCAAAGGTTTGGCCCACTTAATGTGGCAAGGGAAAACCCTTGAGACAGATTCCAAATACGAATGCTACTTCTAAAATCAACTGTCATCTACTGCTTACCTGTAAGTACAATATTAAGGTAGTCGCACCTGGCCATTGAACCTTTGACCATAGCAGTTGTTTTGGTTCCTTTAAATGTTGGATAAGCAGTGATTTGAAGATGCTTGAAATACACTGTAAAAAAAAAAAAAAAAAACAGGCCGCCTCAACGTGAAAAAGTTTAGTAACAAGTTGCACAGATTTTTTAAGTTTATTCAATTTTTATAGAAATTTGCTGGCCAAACAAAATATTTCACATTGCTGTTTAGTTGACACATTGTGTACCCAGTTCAAAATCTTAAGATGACTCAACTTGTAATTCAAATATTTAAGTCAGCTCAAGTAGTTTTGGTTGTAGGCTCAATTAATTATACTTATCTAGGGTTGACTTAGCCTAACTTTTCACCGACTCAGATAAGTTGTCTCCTATTGATTGTTTTTCTATGAAAAAAAGTTGGCCCAACAGTACTGACAATTAAAACACAAACATTACTTTAAAAAACTTTATTATTCCAAAACTAGTCAAAGTTAAAACAGTGATCTGCATAAAACAGGAGAATACACATTCTATTTTGCTTAAAGGTCAGTAAAATCTCTGGAGACCACCAGATGCTTATCAGTATCTCACTGATTCTTTTACATCACATCATAACTAGGGTTGGGTATCGTTTGTTTTTTTTCGATACCGGTGCCAAATCGATACTTTTATACCGGTGCCAAAACGGTGCCTGAACCGATACTTTGCAAAAGCCACAAAATTATGGAGGATGATTCAAAAATATATTTTTATTGAACAAAAAAATTAATGTTTAAAATTGAACAATATATTAAAAGTTAAAGCCATAATTATAAACAGAATCTATGTTACATTAGTATTTTACAAATTGTTTGACCATTTGTTAGCATGAATGCAAGATTTGCATTTTATAATTAACATTACATTAGCCTAGGGGTGTCCAAATCCAGTCCTGGAGGGCCAGTGTCCAACACAGTTTGGTGCTTCTTTCTCAAACACATTTAACTAATCTGTTAATTACTAGGTTCATTGGGTGTGTTTAGGTGTTGGTGAATTACAAACTGTGCTGGTCACTAGCCATCCAGGACTGGATTTGGACACCCCTGCATTAGCCTACTATTAACCTGCGGAAAGGCTGCTGTCGTCATCAGAATCGCTGGACTCCTGTTTGCTACGGTTGGTATGACTGGGGCTGGAGTCATCACACCAATAGTGCCAGCTGTTGTCCGCAAGCTGTCAAACACGGTGCATCCCTCTGCTTTTAAGTTTATTCCGTGTGCCCTCAAATGTTTCATTAGATTTGACGTGTTTCCTCCTTTACACGCAACTGCTGTAAAACATTTACTGCAAGTCGCGGTGTCTGAATCTTTTCTTGTGAAATATAGCCACACTTTCGACCGTTTAGTTTTAGGCATTTTAACGGAAGTTAATTTAGCAAGTTAAGATGGCGGTAGATCACCTGCTGACGTCAGAACAAGTGTAACGTTAGTTGCTGCGTTCACGCACATCTCGGATGGTCTCATTTCCCGATGATTTGTGCTTTTAATTTTTTTTATCTAATCTAATAAACATGGACAGTAACATTACTGCAACAATGTTTTGGATTTGTATTATCAAAGCTTTCCGAAGTCCTCAAGATTTTTCTAATTAAGGAAATTATTTATTTTTCAGATCATTTCTGACACCCAATGAATGCAGTATTTAAATTTGACTAGCAATCATTTGTGTTGATGAATCTAATGCTTATTACAACTGTCATCATAGCCCCAGAGAACAAATATATTAATCAATAGTTCTGGCATTTAAGTGGCACCTAAATGAGGTACCGAAATTCACGTTCTGTTTCGGTCCGGTACATACCGGTTATATAGGTACCAGTGATGTATTGGCACCGGTTTTCGGTACCCAACCCTAATCATAACCATTTTTTAAAAACTAGCAAATACTTTTTTCCCTAATGTATCAAACAAAAAAAAAAGAGTCTCTATGTCACCAAGAGTTTGTTCTCAGCATGTGAAATCTGAGGGGAGTGTGTCTCTCCAAGTCCAGTAATAATCGTTTGGATGGCTTCATAGGTGTAAATCCAGTCCTTTCGGAATTTAATGTTTAGAGCACAGACCTGACCAAACAACACTCCTAAAGTTGCTGCATTGTCTCAAGGACTGCGGTCCCCTCCAACACAATGTTCATGCTCCTCCAGTAGCTCCAAAAGGTCAGCCGTCACCCCTCTGACCCCAATCCTCCACAGCAGAGGAGTCTTGTAAAGACAAAGATGATAAATTTCTCTGAATATCTAGTTATGACAATATACATATAATGTCTGATTTTTAAGTTATTGAAATGCACAGGACAGATTCAATGACAGCTAAGTAGAACTGTGTGAGGACCTCCTGTGGCAGGTTGAACTTGTTCAGCTGGCGAAGGAAATACAACCTCTGATGGTCCTTTTTAACAATGGAGTCAATGTGAATGTCCCACTTCAAGTCCTTTGTCATTCTCTGGAGTAACTACATGTTTTCTACATATCCGTATAGCCTAACATGAAGAAGAAAAAAAAAACAGCTTCCATCTGTGCACTCTAAACTACAGCGGGAAATTGTGGGTAAATGTACATTGATAGTGGGCGGAGTCTATTTCTGTCAGGGTCGCGCTGCGCGACTGAAACTGGTTCATTTCTAAGCCAGTTCATTTCTGCGCTGTCCAGATTGTCGCATTTGGTCAATTGTTGTATTTGGTCCGTCAAGGGCGGCTCAATCGTGTGCCGCGGTTTCGTCCCACTTTTGATGTGTTTGGCGTCCCATAACACTCATTTGTCCGGCGCCCCGCTACACGAACACAAATGAACGTAATACCGTTTAGATTTTTTAAAAAGAAATACCGCGGAATATTGTGACTAAATGACTTCATTTCACTAGTAAAATAAATAAAGATGTTAAATAATTACATGTTCTTCTCTGCCTAACTTTAAGGGGGCAGCGCCCCTTATTGACCAGCCGCCACTGATAGCCAAACTAACACGGACATTTTTATATCCCTTAACTTACCGAGTATTGAACACCATAACCGTTAAACACATCAGGGTTTCTCGAAGTTTCGTTAGCTGAGCGCTCGCGCGGCCGTGTGTGCTGGGGTGGAGCGAGACGCTGTTGCTGGTCAAAAGTCAGGGCGAAGTGTGGAAGGAGACGGTCATGAATGTTTAGCTCGCCAACTCCTGTACACTGTACCTAACGTTAGCTAAGCTAACCTCAGTAATGTCACGGTGCCTCAGTATAATGATAAGCGGAAATACACCTGCCTCACATATATAACACATAACTGTCTAAAATACCTGTAGGCTAACTACAACATATATACAAAATAATAAGTCCACAAAACGGCCATCTTCGCCTCTTTAGTGGAGTTTGAAAGTGTCAGTCCGACAGGGGGGAGGGTGAGGGGGTGTTATAAATCACGTGACTGCATCTCAACGAAGGTAAATTGCTGGCTCAATTTGATTTTTAAAATTTATTCAGTCTGCGTCTCCAAAGTTTTCAAGAACACAATGTTACCTGTTGTCTCATCAAATACCACTGTAAGAAGTTGGGCCAACAATACAGTATTAATTCATACAACATTTATCTAGTTGGATTTTTTTTTTTTTAACAGTGTAGGTGCTTAATTTGTTGCCTAAAATAATAAGTTAAAAGTATTCTATATACAGCAACCAACTGTTTTTTAGCAGGAAAAGTATTTGGTGCAGCCACCGACAGAATGCAGATAATAACATACAGACTTATGAATACAATATGCACATAATATATATTAAACACAAAATATGCACCAGGTTAGAATTCTGTTCGAACAGGATGCTGTTAATCACAGTCACTAAAACTGACCAGGTGTACAGTCCCTGACAATAGTCTTGTCGCTTATCTATTTTGTAGAAACACCTGCTATTAACCTGACTTTTATTTAATCAATTGGTTTTTCAACAAATTTACTAAATAAATTTATAAATTTACTACATAGTAAAAATATGTCAGCAAATTAAGTAGTGGTGCTGTGAGATCCAAATTTAATATCTTGTATGACTTCCATGAGCTGGAGGACTGCATCCATGCGGTTTGGCAAGGATTCATACAATTTATTGATGAAGTCATCATGAATAGCAGTCTTGCATGCCTCCCAGGGTTCATCAATATTCTTTGGTTTCGTCTTCCATGCTTCCTCTTTCATCCTACTCCACATACGCTCAATGATGTTCATGTCTGGTGACTGGGCTGGCCAATCCTGGAGCATCTTGATCTTCTTCGCCTTGAGGACCTTTGATGTGGAGATGGAAGTATGCGATGGAGCACCATCCTGCAGCAGAATTTTGCCTCTTTTATGGTTGGGAATATAAGAGGTAGCTAAGATTTCTTGGTATTTTAGACTCTTGATGATGCCTTCCACCCTGCAGATCTCTCGAACACCCCCATACTGGATGTAACCCAGACCATGATTTTTCCACCACCAAACTTCACTGTTTTCTGGGTGAATCTCGGATCCATGCGAGCTCCAGTAGGTCTCCTGAAATATTTGCGGTGACTGTGGTGTAATTCAACAGAAGATTCATCTGAAAAATCCACCTTCTGCCACTTTTCCGCTAACCTTCGCAGTTGATGTGAAGGTCTAGTGTACTGGGGTTCTTTTTATACACACCTGAGACCTAATTGATCCATTATTAGTCACTGGTGAAGCTCATATGACATGGCGACAACAAAAAAGACTTATGTCTTTGCAAAAATTTACTCAATGGGTTTTACCAAGCTGTGAATATTAGAATACTTTTTGACAGTTTCGTTTTGCACTGAAACATTATTGCAAAAGCTGTTGGGATTAAAATTAGCCATTTCTTGTAAAAAAAAATCTTGATTAGAAATATATTTCAGCAGCACTTCAGGTCATTTTGTACACAAGCGATTTTATTTTATTTTATTATTTTACTTGTAATTTATGTGTTTTTATTATACATATATTTAATTTATGTGTGTTATATTATACAAAGATAACCAGAGTAAATACATGATTTTTAAATGATTATTTTATTTATTAACCCTTTCATGCATAGTGGTCACTACATTAGAAAGCTATTCAAAAGCTGTTCTCTTGTGTATACAGGGGATTTGTTGTTATAGCTGCATATAGGCTAACACAGTGGATGCTTCTGCATTATCTCCAAGAAAATGCTGCATGCACACGAAAAACAAAGTATGTTTGCATGCAGTGTCTTTTGACTGTGTGCTCTGGATGCTTTGCCAATTTCCATACATGGGAAAAGGAGATAAGAGGGTTTGCAGATTTGCTATCATCCTCTCACATCATTATATATATAAAAAAAAATTTTTTTGTTTGTTTAGTTCAATGTACTATAGTTAGCACTGGTGTCCACCTGAGTGGACGTGTTTGTAACTCCCTGAAAAATAGGTTCATTATTATTTAATTTTTTTGCATTTCATTTTCAAGACTTTTGCAGTGAAATTATTTGTATTCTTTGTTATATTTTCCATTGAAAAACTAGTTCATTTTGAATTCTTTTGACTGGTTCTTTACACCTCTCTAGCCCTCATACTCATTTTTAGGTCATGCATCAGATTTGCTCAGCTGGTTTCACTTTTTCTGTTTTGCTCAGTATAGACGCCTCTGCTAAACACCTGCATGGGAACGGTGATGCAAATGATATGGAAATAATTTCACTCAACTCCCAAACCTGCTTTTGCCTTTCAGACCAGACTTTATTCGAGACTGGACTGGACTGGACTGTAGTCATCATCTGATCTGGCCAGAGCTATAGGAACATTTTCAGCACAACAACGTGTGAGATGCTTCAAAAGAAGTTCCGACGTCTCTGTAAATGGACCATCAGTAGAATTCCTCACAGGTTAAAAGAGTAACAGTTCATTTTGTAAAATGGTACAGTGTACCCTGCTGGACAGTGAGCTTCTCACTCATCATCTTCAGTAAGTGATATTACTTTTAATGACCTGTGTTTGTGCATTCTTATGTATTATTGAGTTTTACACATGATAGTATGAGCCCCTGTTCAACAGGTTGTTTGTAATGAGTATCACTTACCCTGCTGTTTAGACTTGTAAAGGTAGGGTGGAGTTGGACACTGCTGTAACCTGAGCTCAGGTCTGAATATTAAACAGGTAAAGAGCTCATGGCTCATTCATATTCAATGAGGATGAGCAGTTAGCCCCGCCTTTATCTCTTCAAGTAGTAAGGAAGTGAAAACATTGCGGTACTTCTCTCTATTTATTTCTCTATCAAATTGCAATTCCTAAAATATTTTTACATATTTAGACACACAGCACGTCAGTGAATCAGTTTTACTTACCAAAT
>JAAGKR010012536.1:0-15000 GCA_011419295.1 Clarias macrocephalus
GTGTGTGTGTGTGAGTGTGTGTGAGTGAGTGTGTGTGTGTGTGTGAGTGTGTGTGTGTGTGAGTGTGTGTGTGTTGTGTGAGTGTGTGTGTGTGTGTGTGTGTGAGTGTGTGTGTGTGTGTGTGTGTGTGTGTGAGTGTGTGTGAGTGTGTGTGAGTGTGTGTGAGTGTGTGTGTGTGTGTGTGTGTGTGTGTGTGTGTGTGTGTGTGAGTGTGTGTGAGTGTGTGTGAGTGTGTGTGTGTTACCTGTCTGCACCTTCAGACTGGGGCTGTAGGTCCGGTTTTTGTCCGGTGTGACTTTGTCTCGGGTGTAAAACCTCTGGCACAGGGTGAGGGGCGTGTCCGTGCCGTTGAGCCTTTGGAAGGCGTGGTTGCCCACGGTCACGTTCTGCAGGGTCAGATACTGCGCAGAACACACGAGGACACGCGAGCGGCTTCAGGGCAGAACGAGATAAATCCGGATATTTTGTGCATGAATTCTTTCACAAGAGTCAGAAGAGTGATAAAATCACACATGCCAGCATATTGATGGTGTAAGTTTGTGTTGTTTATTCGCACACTGGAGGTTAGAGTGGAGGTCAGAAACAGGACGTGGTGGACGGAACCGCATGGACGAACCGTCCTCTGATGTTTTCAGCTAATTATGTATATTTTTAATATCACACCATCTGCTGCACGTCCATATTTATTAACTATGAATCAGTAGCAGCCGTTCGGACAGTCAGGTGTGTGAACCTGTTAGATCTGAGTTTACACACACGCGGACTGGTGTAGGGATCCTGTAGCTCCTCTGAGTCTCAATCAGTCACTAACCTGTTAGATTCATGTGATTCATCAGCAACGGCTTAACTACAAAATAATAGAAACAGAATCACCACGACGAGGCTGGAAAACTGGGGGATTATTATGGGATGCCTTGATGCGTCTCTTCAGGTTTTTATTAATAAAAAAAAAATTTTAAACCATATTTTGGTCTCATCTTTTTCCCTCAACAATATTACATCATGACCATCACTGTTGTGTGTGTGTGTGTGTGTGTGTGTGTGGGTGAGGAGAATCCTGTGCCGGATTGAGTGACAGTCAGAAGGAGATGTTTATCTCATTTTGAAGGCGAGATCTCATGTGCACCTCTGCCTCTGTCACAGAGGTACTGATACACTGATATACGGTCGTGACCTTCCACAGAGACGTGTCGTAGCCACTGGTGTGTGTGTGTGTGTGTGTGTGTGTGTGTGTGTGTGTGCTTACCCTCATGATAATGTAGTCGATGTGCTCGTGCACTTCCTGTCTGGTATAAACTGCATACATGCCTTTGTGCTCATGGTAGTGTTTGAGGAAAAGGTGTTTGAAGGAAGTGAGGTTTTCCTCTCTGAAGATGACACTCATTTCATTACTGAGTCCAAACCATGCAAACTACAGCAACAAACACAAACACACATCAACAACAACATGCATCTCGCATATCCTATTAAATACGCTGTTTATTAGGCAAATATACAGAAACGATATTAAACATGAACATGTTCATTAAGTAAATACACCCCTGACAGGCCAAGTGAATAACACTGAACCCCAGTAGACCACTGACTCGATCCCACAGAACCACCAGTGCAGCGCAGACCAGTGAGGAATGTCAGCGGGAACACCCAGCGCACCACCGCACCCTGCACTGACCCCGCCTCCGCGCCCTGGTGCTGTCTCCTCTCCAGGTAAGACACACACGATCCATCTTTTGGTGGAGGACACGGGTCAGCATGGGCATCCTGATCGGTCTGCAGCTGCACAGCTCCGTACGAAACAAACCTCCATGTGCTGTGTGTTCTGACCCGTTTTCATCAGGAACAGCGTTTACTTCAGCAGCAGTTTGAGCTCCAGTAGCTCCTCTGTTGGGCGGGACTGCACGGGCCAGCCTTCAGTCCCCAAGGGCATCACTGACCCCTTCAGACCAGGAACATCCCACAAGAGCCGCAGTTTTGGAGACGCTCTGACCCAGACGTCTAGACGTCACAGTCTAGCCTGTGTCGAGGTCACTCAGAGTGTCCTTACACTCACCCATTTATCCTGAATCGAACGGCTCGACTTCACACACCGACTGTTCAACCGCTGCCTCACGTGTCAGTGGTGCTAATGTTAGACTGTGTGTATTACTGACTATATCACAAAGATATCAATATGAGCGATTTACTTATTTAAACCAATATTATATTACCACTACAATATTTATGTAAATGTAAAAAATGATAAAACATTCAATCATTCATTAACTTACAATTTTTCCCTAATTTAGTCTTAACAACACACACCCAGAGTCGCGCTTGTCTTACCTGGATGGTGATGATGGCGATTTTGACGAGCTGTAGTGTGAGTTTCCACGGCTTGCGTCCTCGAGTGCGATATTTCTCACACGGACTCATGAAGAAATATTTTAATTTTCTCCTGAGCACAAACTCATCACCACTCACTGCACACTGAGACGCCATCAGAACTACCGTGTGTGTGTGTGTGTGTGTGTGTGTGTGTGTGCGTGATAAGAGGAACTGAAACACCAATAATGAACTCAAACTTCAAACTGGCAAAACCTGACACACACACACACACACACACACACACACACACACACACACACACACACACACACAGATGTAAAGATATAATTGAGAACAGATTTCTCCTTGGCCAGGGTGTTGTTTTATAAGTGAGTCACACGGGCTTCCACACTGCAGGTGATTTGTTTTGAATAAGTACATCATATAAGTTTATTATAGACGTTTACTTCTGTCCTGTAAGAGTCGTGTTTATGTAGAATTAAATTCGAAATGCTGTTTACAGATGACTTTGAGTACGATTGCTCGAGATCTAAAATGCTGATGTTGCGTTAAACATGTATTTCATACACTATTTTATTCCACATAAGAAATCTAGTAAAAGTATAAAACAATGTGGTGCAACATTCAGGAGGAAAGAGGAAGAGATATGAAAGCAGACATTTTTATTATAAAGTGATCTTAGAGAGCCGTGCTGTAATGTCCTCAGGGTCTGCAGACGCCGGTCATGCGCGATATACCTGAGCTGCGTTCAGAAAGCCAGTCTGCACACATTCATCACATAGCTGTCAATCAAACTGTATCTGATGGCTTTATCATCCCCAGCATCAGGATGCGCGTGCGAGAGAGAGAGAGAGATCCGATTCTGAGTGTGGCTTAGGGTTAGTGACTCTCTAACAGCAGCGATAAAGCCGAGCCCAACACTTCGTGTGAACAGTAACCTGGGGAAGATGACGTGCAGCGTAATTAATGCAGGATTCCCACACCTCCTTACCGAGCACAGCGTCCTGATCACAAGCCAGATTGGACTTCTACCAAAGTCCTGCGCGGCTGATCACACTCACACCCTGCACACCCTCACCGAAAAATACCGCATGTTGTTCAAAATAACTCTAACGTACGCTCACCTGTTTTATTGACTTCAGAAAGGCTTCTGGTTCCATTTGGCCCCGAGGCCTGTTGTACAGAGTGCTGGAGGGGGTGCAGGGGGAAATCACATGATCTCATCCAGTCCATGTACACGGGAAACAAGTGCGGAATAACAAACACGGGTCATCTGTCAGGAGCAGGAGTGAGACAGGAGGAGGAGTGAGATGGGAGGAGGAGTGAGACAGGAGCAGGAGTGAGACAGGAACGTGGAGATACAACAATACTGGGGATTTCAGTCCAGACTGAGTCTGTTCCAGAGTGATGGGCGTGTCAGGGTGAGAAGGGAAGCGCATGAAGCGATGCTCCCATCATGCATAGCGTCCACTGTACAAGCCTCTGGAGACAGTGTTATGATCTGGGGTCGCTTCAGTCGCTCAGGTCGAGACTCAGCAACGTCATGTGGAGATAAAATGAAGTCACATGACCACCTGAATGTCCTGAATCACCAGCGCATCACATCTATGGAGGGTTTCTGCTTCTTCTCCCCTGATGGTACACGCCGTATTCCAGGACTCATGAGGAATCAGTTTCACACATGAACTGGACACCGCAATGTGTGTGTGTGTGTGTGTGTGTGTGATCAAAGCTAAAGGAGGTTAAATGAAATATTAAGATTTGACAAACCCATTTTTTCCCCCTTCAGCTGGCCAGAATATATTCGATAGGTCTGTTGCATTCTCATTGTCAGTGTGCTAGCACCTGATGCTAACTGTAATTCCAGCTACATGGGGTGTTTTAAGTCAAATGAAAGTTACTCCTTTTAGTTTCTTATTTCTAAGTTTGATGATGCTCTTACATTCTCCATTATGGATTCTGTACAGTCTGTATAAAACACTCCATGGTTAACCATTAGCCTGAATCTTTAGCTATCTTTTTTTGGACATTGTATTTCAGTCCTGTTTTACATCCTCGTTTAAATTCTCTGATTTATCCATCAGCCCAAACAAATATATATTATAAAATTATCAAGCTTTTGCCCAAACTTCAAATAAAAGTGTGTAGCGTGTATAGTTTATTTTTAACATATATACTATTTTATATCCTCAGCCAGACTTGATTAAATAAAAGAATTGTCTCTGTACACATACACAAGATTTAGGTTTTCCTAGCAGCCTTTCGCAGACTCTCTGTTACTCCACATCCTGTTTACTCTCGCCAGCACAAAATTTCATACTTGTGTAGCAGTTATAAAATAAAGCTTTATTGTGCATTGTTCCAGTACGCCACCAGAGGGCACCAGCAATGTTCCTGCATTAATGCTCATTACCTGCTGTCATCTGCATACTGTACACACTGCACGGATATAAAAATAATACAAAAAACATATGTTTAAAAAGTCCCTGGTCCCAGTATATTACAAACACGACTACACATACTCATTACACTGCAACGCGTGCAATAATAAACCTCAATACTATTTTATTACAACCATTTAACAAACTTTCGTCCCAAAGTGTCACACACCCTTTAGTTAACGTTATTGTAATGTTCCCCTCTCTTAGATGGAGCACAACATGAGGGAGAGGGGAACGTTACAGCTTGTAAAAGGTGATGAGACTCTTATAACAGGAGAAGCTGCTCGTGACCCAAATCCGAACTTGTGCCCTAATGTGACACAGGTCTGATTTTTAGTTCTGTCTGAACACACAAATACAAAGAAATGTATATATAAACATCGCTGGTGTGTGTTTAACAAGGAGGCTTCAGACTTTAAACTGTGTATTTGTGTTATCAAATACATGCGGAAACCGGAAAATGGGTATGAGTATGACGGTGCCAAAAGGGAGAACTCTCAATAAATTAGCATATTATTATCATTATTATTTAAGATTCAGTTATTTGTCACAGACCTTACAGCACAGTGAAATGATTTTTTTCCCTGCCTATTATGAAGCTGTCGTCAGAGTGCGGAGTCAGCTAGGATACAGGAGCAGACAGTGTTGAGGGCCTTGTGCTCAAGGGCTCAACAGGGGCAACGTGGTGGGCTCGAATCCCCACCCCTCCGATAAGTAACCCAGTAACCTCCAGCTCTAACCAACTGAGCCCCCAAAAACATCGATAAAACATGTGAGCTGGGTTTCTGTGCTATTTCACTGCCTATGTGACCCATTTTTTTTCTTTTTTCTGCTCAGTCACCTGTGTATAGTTGGTTAAAATTCACTTCATTATGTTGCCTATTTTGTGCTGAGAGAAGGGATATTACACTCTATACAGCACACTCCTGAGCACAGTATATATTTTTAAAAAACAAAAAAAGCAGCAAAACATATAATGGCTAAAATGCTCAGAGCTTTAAGTGCTAAAACACATCAGTAGTCTCAGGGACAGTTTCAGGAACCTGGCAGCGTTTATCATCATCCTGTGGAGTCCAAGTTCAACTGTAGATTTGCTTTTGTTTCTTCAGCTCCCTACAGATTGTTTTCTCAAAAATACAAAACAACAACAATGTAACGAAAATACTTGTTTAAAAATTAATATTTGTACAGACCATCAGACTGTTAACATGCTGAAAGTGTGATTGAGATCAGAGTAAAAGTTGTTAAGCGTGTATTAAAGGGCCAGAAAACAGGGCTGAGCTCGGGAGTGGTGAGACAGAACAAAGGACGCTCCGTACCTAGCTTTACTGCGAGAGTCCTTGTAAATGTATCCGGTCCTTACACACAGCCCTGAGGAACACCATCACCAGAAGCCATGTTTCATTCCTGTTTTTAACACTTCCCCCTCATATACTTCCCCTCAGGCTGATCCTCTCGATCAGAGCTGTAGACTTCTAAAAAGCATTTTTTTATAGAGCAGGTGAAGAAGGTGGATTAAGGACAACTTAGCATAGCCTATCTGGGTAACCTGGTGTATTCTCACCCAGGATTCTGGAGCTGTGAAGCAGCCAAGACAAACCAGACTACCAGACAAAAAGACTATATATTTTAAAAATATATATTAAAAAACAAACACTAGTAGCCAAATTTTTCTGAGAAATGTAAGAATTTTTAGCACCGTATAGTTGTGTGTGTGTGTTTGGACTACAGAAATCAGACAGAGGGGAAGTTAATGAGGGTGTGTTAAATGCAGTACATGAACACAGCGATTGTATTTTAATTCTCAGAGCACATTGCCGACAGACAGGTTTAAGGAACGAGAGCGCAGTGGAAGGAAGTTAGCATCCCCGCTACTTCCTGTGCTCCCACAAGCCCCTGATTCTGCATCCTGGTCTTCCTCTGCGATGTCATCGGGAAGAGGTGGCGCTCCAGGATCTCCTGGTTTCGGGAGGCTGGATGACGTGGTTAGACTGACAGCGCCACTGACCGACACGGAGTCCTGCCCCCTCTGCCGATTCACAGCGAAAGATAGGTTCATAGAGCTGCTCATCACAGAAGAGGCAGGACTCCGTTCTCCATCAGGGTGGAGACAAACAGTGGAGCACTTGTCGTAATCGTAGAAGTCTGCCTTGGAGAGGTTGTTAGTGGCCCCGGATGCGTCCTTCATACTCGAGCTGGACACACCTGCTGCTGAAGAGAGACACACACAAGTCAACACGACTGGCACACCACGACACCGATACAACCTGGATCTGGATCTGCACTACCTCTGAGAGCCTCGATCTTCTCGTTCTTGCACCGCTGCACCTCGTCTGTGATCTTGGCGATGATGAAGTTGAGCGTTTGGCAGCGTTGGATTGACTCGATTAGCATGTCTAGACCTCGCGGGTTCTCCGAGATGAGGTCGAGGAGCTTACCGGCGCGTTTTCCCCGCGTGCTCCGGCAGCTGATCTCCTCCGTGTCCTCTCGTGTCAGGATCTTCTTGGAGCGCAGGTAATCGTAGTGCCTTTCCGCAATCAGCTTATCTACCAGGTACGGACGAAGAGATTCCAGAGCCTGAGATGAAACACAGAGAAACACAGCATTGAGGAACAGTCTCACAAATGATGGAAATGAACATTACACGAGTGACTGAATGTTCTTCTTCAACAAAACTCAGCAGGGTTTACACAGAACCTTCAAATTAAATATGAATTCTAGCTGACATGGAACATGTTCTCATACCAAAAGCCCTACATTTATTTCCACCAGGTGAAGGGTCACAGTGCAGGTGTGATCTCCTGAATACCCTCGTTGCTGTGTTGTGAAGAAAAAGTTCATGACTGAGAACTTTTGGCCATCAAACGTGTGACAGATGATAATACTCTCACACTGAGATACTGAGATGCAGAACACACCAGGACACTTTCAATAGAGGAGCAATAGAAGAACACCAACAGCAGTTTCTTCTCCAGACTGTTCTCTAAATACTTTTAGGAAGTGTAGTCGCTGCTGTCCCTTTTTAACGACCTGCAGGAGTGTTACCCCACCAGGATGGATCCTCAGAGATATAGGTTCCCAGGTGAAGTTAAAAGAATGAACTGCTTCCTCGAGTCAATACTGAGCTCTTTTTTTGTTTTTGTACTGTATATAAAAGTAGAGCTGCAGAATTAATCAGACACAAGTCAAAGACACAATACGGTCCTGTGCAATTATTTAATCACAAAAGGTGGAAATTTATTACAGGTAACACACATAGTTTGGAATGTAGAGGTTGTAATTAATTTAATTATTTGTTTACAGATGGCCATTTTATTTGCAATGTATTGGTGGTGAAAAATTGCCTTACTTTGGTGTAGTGTCTGTAACTTTTTTAAATTAAGATCCAACTTGGCCAATGAAAAGACATAAACCTGCAAAAGTGTATTTTTCTAAAATGCAAAATTTTTTATTGCAACATGAATTTGACATGGTTACAGACACTACATTTTGCACGGAATTCTTTAATGTAGCAACATTTTTTTCAGGTTATATGCTTCTAGAAGCTTACACCAATTTTAGTATTGATACTCAAAAGAAATACATGTCTTTAACCTCAAACCGGGAAAAGAAATAATTCAGTTCCTCCACTAGTGGAGCTGCTGCTGATGTAGTCCTGGAGCATCTTTCTTATTAATAAAAATAAGACAGAGCACTTTATTAATCCCAAAGAGAAGTTTGAATTTTTTAAATATCCCAAGGGCTCAACAGGGGCAACTTTGGTGGTGCTGGGGCTCGAACCTCTAACCTTCTGATGAGAAAGCGAGTAACCCACAGCCTTGAACGTTTGAGCCACCACTTCTACACTTGTCCATCAGGTGGTCCTTGAGGATGCATTAACATCTTTTACCCCTCTCTTCAGGGTGGCTCGGTCTGTGCTGTACAGGACCACCGCGTCCCCTGATGTAAAGGTGGTGCTGCCATCTATGAGGAGCACCTGCACTTTTATCCTCCAAAGCTTGTGATTATGAAAGACTCGGACAAGTTAGGTGGCTGCAATGGTGTCTGGTCAGGTTTAGATGTAGAACAGGACAGATTCTGTGGCCTCCTGTTGTTAGAGCAGTCCTTTTTGACAGAGTGCTCCCACAGTTTTCTTCCTACTGAGGGATATATACGCTGGGGTCATGAGGAGAGACAGGGGTGATCTGACCGGACCAGGTGTGAGACAGGTACAGTTTGTGGTGCAGTTTATTACAGGTAATGCGCCATAGTCAGTGATTCATATACAATTTTACCTGAAGTTTACTGAACATGACCTAAGTCTAATGCTGAAACTTTCCCATCACACACCTCATTCAGCGGGGCATTGTACATTTTAACCTAGTGCGGTGTGTGTGGTTTTGGTGACCAGAAAAAAGTCTAATTCTGTGCTTTCTTAAATCAACAGATCAAAGTGACCAGATCCCTTTAAAAAGAGTAACAGTGTAACAGATCAAAGTGACCAGATCACTTTAAAGAGAGTAACAGTGTAACAGATCAAAGTGACCAGATCCTTTTAAAGAGAGTAAGAGCGTTACAGAACAAAGTGACCAGATCCCTTTAAAAAGAGTAAGCGTGTAACAGATCAAAGTGACCAGATCCCTTTAAAGCGAGTAAGAGCATTAAAGATCAAATTGACCAGATCCCTTTAAATAATAGCAACAGCATCACAGATCAAAGTGACCAGATCCCTTTAAAGAAAGTAACAGCGTCGCATATCAAAGTGACCAGATCCCTTTAAAGAAAGTAACAGATCAAAGAGACCAGATCCCTTTAAATAGAGTAAGAGTATAACAGATCAAAGTGACAAGATCCCTTTAAAGAGAGTAACAGTGTCGCAGATCAAAGTGACCAGATCCCTTTAAAGAGAGTAAGAGCATTACAGATCAAAGTGACCAGATCCCTTTAAAGAGAGTAACAGATCAAAGTGGCCAGATCCCTTTAAAGAAAGTAACAGCGTCGCATATCAAAGTGACCAGATCACTTTAAAGAAAGTAACAGATCAAAGTGACCAGATCCTTTTAAAGAGAGTAAGAGCGTTACAGAACAAACTGACCAGATCCCTTTAAAAAGAGTAAGCGTGTAACAGATCAAATTGACCAGACAAGGGGGGGGGGTGGAAATACAAAACAAGACATAAAAGACAGACATGTAGAGGATTGAGCCATTTGAGTAGAGATTTAAATACTGATAGACTGTTAAAAGAACGGAGAGGGTGTGGTAGCGAATTTTGGTGCAGTAACACTAAATGATCTACACCCCCCATTGAAGAGAGGCGGTACCGAGGGACAGCAAGAAGGCCAGAATCAGAAGAACGAAGTGAGCGAGTCGGGATGTAGGGAACAAGCAGATTGAAAAGATAAGAGGGAGCCAAGCCATTTAAGGATTTAAAAACAAGGAGAAGAATTTAGAATTTAATACGGTAGGCTACTGGGAGCCAATGGAGATTATATAAGATTGGGGTTATATGAGCAGAGCGTTTGGTATGAGTCAGTATTCTAGCCGCGGAGTGTTGAATATATTGCAGTCTGGAGATGGAGCTGGCAGGTAGACCAATGAAGAGGGCATCACAGAAATCAATGCGTGATGAGATGAATGCATGGATGATAGTTTCGGCATCTTTGGTATTGATGAAGGGACGCAGTTGGGCAATACGATGCTAGTGACAAAATGCAGCTTTAGTGACAGATTTAATGTGAGACTGAAAGGAGAGTGTGGAGTCAAAGATAACTCCTAAACTTTTGACAGAAGAAGAAATTTTGATGTGGGAACCAGCAATCTCACAAGTGAAATTGGTGGAAATATTGCTGGTGAGTGATGGGGTTCCAATGAAAATCATCTCCGTTTTATCCATATTAAGTTTTACGCAGATGACATCCTTTAAAAAGAGTAACAGTGTAACAGATCAAAGTGACCAGATCCCTTTAAAGAGAGTAACACACGTGACCTGCAGGAGTAATTACTTTCACTTTCAGACCATTTAATAACACACGTTTATATAAGAACAGTGATTAATTCGTATGGTTTTAGTGAGATCTCTGCCCACACACACACAAACACACACAGGTGAGTGACTCACGTTCTTCTTCACTTCGGCCATTTCGTCTTCCGTCAGGTGAGGACTCTCCATCCTGCTCCTCCTGAGCTCCACTCCTACACACTCCACTACACACTCCACTACACACTGCTAGGCTCACAGCTCTGTGAAGCGGAGGGTGAGAGAGATAAACACCTCCCGAGTGAAGATTTAACACTCAGACCTGCCGGATTAAACACCGAGCCGCAGCAGGAAGAAAGAGAAAAACCTGAAGCTCGCGCTACACTTCCTCATCGAGCGCGCTGACGTCACACACCCCGGAAACTGTGGAAGGCCATCGGGCTCAAAGTGCGGTTTAAGGCTGCGTTCCATTCCGAAGTGTACTTCACTTCCTCCCTGCGTTACCATGGTAACATAAACACCTGGGATACCTGTCGCTGCTGCAGTGGGAATTTCACATGAATACTGAATATTTATTGAAATAAAATCTGATATCATTTTAAAATGTATACTATTGAAACGTGTATAAGTTTAAATAAATTATTGATTCATTATAATAATAATTGATTAAAGATCTACTGAGATTTATCTATTGTTTACAGATTACTAGCCTTTATAATACTAAGGATTTCTTGATTAAATTAAAATGTAAATTATTGTGTTCTTTTAATATGATGTCATCCATGATAATAATGATAATACATATATAAATCCTTTTTCGAGCTGCATTTTTTTCACGCTCCGGCGAGACGCAGTGACTGATGGGAAATGTTTCATTCCCTTTCCCGGTGAAGTGAAGACCTGATGTTCACTCGTTCCCTACACCGTTACAGTTCCCTTTGAACTGATCGTTTTCGCTCCCTGCGTTTTGGAGTCACACTTAACCTGGCTGAACACCCTGTGTAACCTGGCTGAACACCCTGTGTAACCTGGCTGAACACCCTGTGTAACCTGGCTGAACACCCTGTGTAACCTGGCTGAACACCCTGTGTAGGGCACTTCTCAGGGAATTTCAGGCCGATCGGACAAACCTTAAATCTGTGCCAAGAAAAATCTACAGTTCCTCAAATGTCCACTAAGAATTTTCACTACATGAACTGATGAAATCTTAATGTGAATCAAATTCACAAGTCAAAATGCAATCTTTTGTTTGTCATGTACAAATAGTCAAGTCAAGTCAAGTCAATTTTATTTATATAGCGCTTTTAACAATTGACATTGTCGCAAAGCAGCTTTACACAATAAAAAGAAGTAAGTCTGTATGCAATGTGTATGAATCAAAATGATCAGATTGATAAGAAAATAAACAGTACACAGCTGTGGTTAACACCACTGGATTATTATCAGGTTCATTTTCAGTTCAGAGCGGTTCATGAACGTCAGCGCTGTCCTCTCACCACTCCTGTTGGCCTTGCTCACTGAACCCTTGGCATCCAGGGGGTGAAGGCAGGTGGGATGGAACACAGCGTATCATTATACGCAGATAACATCCTTCCTTGCCTGAAGCAGCAACAGTCCTCAATTCCTTGTGTGTTGCAGATCATTAATCAGAATAACCAGTCTAATGGATACAAAATAAAGCACAGGTTTACAAAATGTTGGATTTAAATTTTATGTTAATGTTAAATTACAATGTCCCTTTTACATCACTGACTCTTCTTCTTCTTTCTCTTCCTCCTTTTGTTTTTCATCTGTTCCCTTTCAGGCGTCGCCACAGCGAATCATCTGCTTCCTTCTAACTCTGTCCTCTGCATTCTCTTCTCTCACACCAACTAACTTCATGTCCTCTCTCACTGCATCCATAAATCTCCTCTCTGGTCTTCCTCTAAACCTCCTGCCTGGCAGTTCCAACCTCAGCAACCTTCTACCAATATGCTCACAATCTCTCCTCTGAACACGTCCAAACCACCTCAATCTGGCCTCTCTGACTTTATCTCCAATACATCTCACATGAGTTGTCCCTCTGATAGACTCGTTCTTGATCCTATCCATCCTCGTCACTCCCAAAGAGAACCTCAACACCTTCATCTCTGCTACCTCCAGCTCCGGCTCCTGTCTTTTCTTCAGTGCCGCTGTCTCTGAGCTGTAGAGCGCCGCTGGTCTCACCACTGTCTCGTACACCTCTCCTTTCATTCTTGCTGATTCTCTTTTATTGCACAGCACACCTGACACTTTTCTCCACCCGTTCCATCCTGCCTGTACCCGTCTCTTCACCTCCTTTCCACATGCTCCGTTGTTCTGGACCGTTGATGCTACAGTAAAGTCCTGCACCTTCTTTAACTTTGCTCCCTGCAGCCTTTAAGTTCCACTTAGGTTCCTATATATTCACACACATGTATTCTGTCTTGCTATGACTAACCTTCATTCCTCTGCTTTCCATAGTAAACCTCCACCTCTCTAGATTTTCCCCCACTTGTTTCCTGCTCTCGTTACAAAGCACAATGTCATCTGCAAACATCATTGTCCATGGAGACTTCTGTCTAACCTCATCTGTCCTCCTGTCCATCACCATAGCAAACAAGAATGGGCTCAGAGCCGATCCCTGATGCAGACCCACCTCCACCTTGAACTCTTCTGTCACACCTACAGCATATCTCACTACTGTCTTACAGCTCTCATACATGTCCTGCACCACTCTAACATACTTCTCTAACATAAGTCTGAAAAATCAGACTTTATGACTGATTTTTGTCCATGTCTGCACGATAACTCCTATATTATCCTCACTATGTCTCGCTCCCTTTATATCTATATAAAAAAAAGTGCTATTTTGTGTCTGTTAAAACTTTATAGTAAATAATGTTAATGTCTTTTAGCATTTAGTATTTTAAGTAATAATAGCATGGCGCTACATCTAATATTTATTTGCTGCTCAAATGAAAGAACTTTCACAGAAAAATCTACAGATGAATGTATGTACAGATGAAACTGTCTGAACTTGACATTCTGAATAAATCTGAACTTGTGCAACATTTCGCTGCTTCTTCTGGAAGCTCTTTCTTCTTGTGTGTCCTTTTGCTTTCTGCTCCACCAGGACACTTTCTCTCCATCCTCACATGTCTGTTTAAACGCTGTGGGGCTCTGGAGAGACGCGGAGAGAACATAATGTACCACTGTCAAGACCAACAGAATCAGATTAATGAACAGATTAATAAATAAAACTATTATTTAATTAACTAACTGAATGCGGAAATCATCACAGACAAGAAGAAATTAGTAAAGAACAAGTAAAGGAACTCTTGTGTATACAAGTCACCAATCAGCTGGGGGTAGAAAAATAAAATCAATGAGAGAGAGAGAGAAGAAGATTAGATTCATATATGAACATTGCAAATATGAACATTACACACGTTATACGTTTCACAGCTTTTCGATTAGTGCTGCAGATTCAACATGCTGCTTCATTTTAACATTCAACTCAAAAACACTTTGTTTCAGTTTCTTTACAACTTTGAATTTATGGATATAGAAGGAGTACAACAGAGTGGGATATAATAATAATAATAATAATAATAATAATAATAATAATAATAATATAGAGTAGTATAAAAACACCTCCCAGTGTGGCCTGGAGGGAGTTTCGGCAAAGTCAAAGAGTTTAGAAGCCATGAGGGGAAACGCTGGTGCTTCTCTCAGCAACCACGAGATGGCGCTCTCGAGATTCTGGACTGAAAAGTCAAGTCAAGTCAAGTCAATTTTATTTATATAGCGCTTTTAACAATTGACATTGTCGCAAAGCAGCTTTACACAATAAAAAGAAGTAAGTCTGTATGCAATGTGTATGAATCAGAATGATCAGAGGGTCCCTGATGAACGAGCCGAGGGCGACGGTGGCAAGGAAAAACTCCCTGGGATGGTAATAGGAAGAAACCTTGAGAGGAACCAGACTCAACAGGGAACCCATCCTCATCTGGGTGATAACGGATAGCAGGGATTGATCAGCATAATAATGTGTACTGGAAGTTCAGTGTAACAGGAGACATGTTAAAATTAAAAGGAGTCCAGTTTGTTCCTGGAGGCTCAGGTAGACTGTAGGAGATTCCAGTCCTGAGCTATCGAACAACTGAAGTCACAGGTCCCCAGAGAACAGCTGTCGGCATCAATCGAGAACAGGACAGTCTTCATGGAAACCATCCGCAGCCACCACACGAATCCAGGCAGACCACACGGGGCATCCAT
>JAAGKR010012537.1:0-16211 GCA_011419295.1 Clarias macrocephalus
CACACACACACACACTCAGAGAGTCTCGCTTGGAGATCGTCCATTAATGGGCCAGCATCACTGCCAGTATTAATCATTAAGGGCTGGCTGACGTGATTGTTTGAGTACTGGCTTGTGCAAGGGTGAAACGATAGTGTTTAGGAACTGTGATCAGGGATTACACGGTATACAGTGTGTGGGTTCAAAGGTCCACTTAAAGTAGGGGTTCAAACAGTCAACTTAAAATAATTTTAAATAATGCAATACTGAAAAAATTAAAAAGGTTTTAGGCAGTTAAATCAGGATCAAGCTATTTTAAAAACCTGTCTAATGTAAGTGTGTAAGTGTGTAATAAAAAATGGACTTGGTCTCTGAATGAATTTATATGATTTACTATGGTTGTGTAAATCATATACTATGTTAGGACTCACAACTATGGTTAATGGTAATGGAAGCCCGTTCTCATTTACATTTAACCAACACAAACAATTTAACAAACCCAAACCATGGGACAAATTATGTTATGCTTTGATGAGACCAAGTTAGAAATGTTTTGGCATAATTCTAAGATTGTCAAGAAACACCACACCCATGGTGGTGGATGCATCATACTATTGCCCTTCTTCTTTTTAGCTAGCACCGGGGTTCTAGTGAGGGAGGGAATCAAAGGAAATTATCTATAGCTCCAAATACCAATCGACTTTGGCACATAACTTTGAGGTCTGTTTTTATTATACATTAAAAAAAAAAGCCAAAGACATGAAGATGGCAATACACAAAGGGTACCATTTGGTGCAATTTGATGCACAAGTAAGTGTGTAATGAAATTGCCAAATCTAGATCTGCTGAGTTAGTAGACGCTAACCCAGTGGTAAAAAACAACAACAACAACAACAACAACAACAACAACAACAAAAAAAACTATGAATTACGTGACCAAGATAAGGCGGACATACCAGTAATAACAACCACAACAACAACAACAACAACAACAACAACAACAACAATAATAATAATAATAATAATAATAATAATAAATATATCTTAGGAAAAACATGAACTGTAGCTGAAATGTATTGTTAAACAACAGTATGAAAGAATTAAACATAGCTGAAATCAATGAAGTTTATTATTCACCATTAAGAGTATAAAACAATGACAGCGTGGAAGATTCTTAGCATCAGCCACAAGTCAAAGAATTGAACAATTCATCATGCATTTCAATTAGGAAAAAAAAGTTGATTATTAAAAATATATAAATAGCATGTTTAGCCCTATAATAAAACAAAATGTTTCTTTTTTTTCTTCTCACCTTGTTTTAAAAGTCTTTTGCTGGCATCGACAGGAGGAAGCTTGCCATTTTCAAGCTTAAAACATCACTATATCAATGTTGTTAAACTTTAACTGATCAACTGGAATATACTTTTTGTTTGTTCTGGCAAAACAATATGAATAACTCAAACTTTTGAGAAGCTGCATTAGGAATAACTTCAACAAAAGCTAAAGCTGCATTAGAGGCGGGTAAACACTATACAGAGGAATGTAAATGCTAGTCAGAGATAGATTAATGCTGGTCAGAGGTGGGTTAAAGCTAGACAGAAATGAATAAATGCAAGTCATAGGTGAGTTAATGCCAGTCAAAGGTGGGTAATGCTATTCAGAGGTGGGATAACACTAGTCAGAAGTGAGTAAATGCTAGTCAGATTTAAGCTAACGCTAGCCAGAAGTGAGTAAATGCTAGTCAGAGGTGGGATAACGCTAGCCAGAGGTGAGTAAATGTTAGTCAGAGGTAAATGCTAGTCAGAGGTGGGATAATGCTAGTCAGAGGTGAGTAAATGTTAGTCAGAGGTAAATGCTAGTCAGAGGTGGGATAATGCTAGCCAGAGAGTTGAGTAAACGCTAGTCAGAGGTGGGATAATGCTAGCCAGAGAGTTGAGTAAACGCTAGTCAGAGGTGGCTTAAACATCATTTATGTGAATTTACTCCACAGGGGGGAACCTAAAGAAACAAACCGATTGTTTCTTCATTTATTTTTTCTCTAAAAGATGTTTTATTTAGTTCTCATTTTAAATTGGTAACCAATATATTATCTTAAAGAGTGAAAAAAAAGGAAAAAATCTTATTTAAAATTTTTGATATCCCAGCAACCTGCTGGGGTGTGTAAACTTTTTATAAGCCGTGTATATTTAAAGTGCATTGATTAAACTGCCCTGTGCTGCAAAGAAGTGTCTGTGCTTGACAATAAAGTTTACAGTTGTGTTTTGCGTTGTGTGCTTTCAGTTGATAACAACATTGAAAAATATGAAATCAACAGGATTTTGCTGAAATTCAAACAGTTTTTTTTGTTAAACCTATCTTATTATTACATGGTGTTTGTGTGTGTGTGTGTGTGTGTGTGTGTGTGTGTGTGTGTGTGTGTGTGTGTGAGAGAGAGAGAGAGAGAGAGAGAGAGAGAGACAGAGACACAGAGAAAAGATACAGAGAGTAGCTGCACGTGTGTCTTAAGAATGCACTCAAATAAATGATTAACTCTGAGTTTAATAGGTGCTCCTGAATCGAAGCAGCTATTAAACACTCATGGATGTGTAAAGAAGACAGCCATCAGGCATGCAATGAGATGTACAGTAGGGGTGTTTCTTTCTGGAATATGCAACAGACTGTCATACGCACACACACATGGACGCACACAGACACATTTAAAATGTGTGGTGTCACTATGGTGCTACATAGAGAACAACTGTCAGTGTTGGCAGAATGCTCCACCATACCACACACACACACACACACACACACACACTGAAAGTCAGAACCCAACCAGTTCAGCATCACAGGCCTGCATTGAGACAGAAAGAGATGCAGTCATTCACTTTAGTCCAGTCTCCACCCTGAGCAGTCTGCCGTCTAAGAAGGAGTGGCCCGAAGAGGGAGGGGTGAAAGTGTGAAAGGGAGGGAGGGAGAGAGGGAGAGAGAGAGAGCAGGAGCGCTCCGCAGTAGCAGGGACCGAGTCAGACGATACAGGAGCCAAAGTAGAGTGAGACGTGGCGACAGAGGAGTCTAACGCAGCCCATACATCAAGTGGTGCACAAAGAACTGAGGACTGAGAACAAACAAAAACAGATAGATTACATATTACAATAAAGAAAAAGAAAAAAGAAGAAGTGCAGTGTATGGGACCGTTCTGTTCTGGGACAGAGAGAAAGAACCAAGAAGGAACAATAAGACGTGTTTTCCAGAAGGACCCTTGGAATCCTGCACTTTTACACACTCCATCTCTGTCTTTCTCTCTCTCACACACACACAAACACAGTCCTAGAGCAGGAGATATCTATCTGTATTCGTCCCTGCAGCTCTGAAAGAGTGTGTGTGTGTGAGTGAGAGAGCCTGCCGTTCCCCTGGAGTCTACGGGACCATGGCACCTGTCAGAGACGCAGCAGCTCTTGGCTGAAGACACACACACACACATACACTCACACATAACACACACTCTGAGAGATTAGGAGTACAAAGGTGAGAGAGGATTTTTATTGGCTGTTCTTTCAAGCTGCAATGTGTATGAGTGTGTTTGTGTGTATGCAAGTTTGTTTAATGTGTGAGACTTCATGAAGTAATGAGGAGAATCATCAAAAATAGAGAGTGAAGCGGGAAAAAATGTGGAACCATCTGTGCTTTTTTGGATGTTGAACAGGCACACACTTTCCTCTTACTTTTATTCTGTATTTCATCTGACACACACACACACTTACTGTGTACTTTCTGCACATGTTCCATCTCTGGCCATAATTTGGTTTTATTTTAAAATGATCTTTATACCTTGCATATTTGTGTGATATGTTATAGTAATTTGTGTGTGTGTGTGTGTGTGTGTGTGTGTGTGTGTGTGTGTGTGTGTGTGTGTAAAACGTCTCTCTTGTTTGTCCTATGTTTTTTATAACTTGTGCAATGATGTTGAATTAATCTGGGACATGAACACATTGACCATGTGGATGTGTTAGAGCGAGAGAGAGAGATAGAGTGAGAAGTGTGTGTATAAGTCAGTGTGTGTGGGGAGAGATAGCATGCAGTAAATCTGGGATCTCTGTCAAGTTGTTTTGTCTGAAATGTTTACTCTCATCTGCCAGGCTGAAATATCGACTTTCCTAATGCGGCAAAGGGAGAGAGAAAAAAACAAACAAAAAAAAACAAACAAACAAAAAAAAAAAATCGTTCACGTGTCCATACAAAAAGCAAAAGGCTGTCATCATCAAGATTTGATGAGATTTTACTTTTTTTTTTTTTCATCCTGAAGCATGAATGATTACTGATATGTGGAGCTGCATTCCCAGAGCCATGAGTTCCTCCTAGCAGAGCCGAGGTTAAAAAGTTTTCTACAGCAACACCGCTTATACCTTATACTTTTTTTTTTACACAGTTGTTTCTATAGTAACAAAAATTCTTTACAGGGAAAGTTATAGTGAATCTTTGCATATATAAGTTATTTAAAATTAGAATGGTTAATGATGGGGCGATATGATATGGTAAAGTTTTATGGAAGGAGTCTCCAGTGTTAGTGTAGTCACAGGAGAGTCTTCCCAGATGTGTCAAGAAAAAGAACAAATAAAATAATAGTGAAGGAAGGATTGTTTCTAGCTGTTATAGAGTAAGTGACAACAGACACTGATATGTCTCCACAATATATTAAATGTAACTTAAAACGGTTAAAAGTGTGACGACTGATTCGTTCATTTCTTAATGGTGATTTTACATCAGGTACTCAGGCACGGACGCAAATTAATGCGTTTTATATTAGGCACAATGGATTTGTACCATACGGAGGTGTGATTTCTCCACCTCCTCACTCCCCTGCTGGGCCAGCGTTCACATTTTTTGTACTCCGTACTCCCGTATTCACACTCACCAATACAGCGGGTGGCAATATGCACCTACTTGGTTTGTGAGCTGATATTAAACACTAAACCCGACAAACTTTCACGCTATATCTAATATTATTAATATTTAGGGATGTTAAGAGCAATGCTATCGCGTGCCTTCCTACTTAATCAGCAATGGCTGTGTAGGTCAATGATGAGACTGGCACGTGTTACAAGCACACAGAGATTTTGGAGGAGACCAATGGCACTAATGACATCGTGTATAAATCTCCTTCCATGTCCGGTACGATTGGCTTCCATACAGTATCTGATTCGATCCATGCCGGAGTGAGCTGTACTGTGCCTGAGACCCACTTTTTCAACGCGGACTCGGGTACGGTTCCTGAGCCTGGAATGATTGCGTTCTCACTGATCAAAATGAAACAGACTTTGGGGTCAAGTGTTGTCGGGAAATGATCACAGGGCCCTAATGTGAAAACGGCCTAAATTTGACCCTGAATGCTGATACGTTTGAATAGAATGAACACTCCAGACTGTGCACGTGGAATGGATCAGAAGTCCGTGCTCGAGTCCACTTGAAAAGCTGGCCTTAGACTGCTTTCACGCTGGTCACGATTGATTCGTGCAATGCCTGGGTACGATTGGTCTCCATCTCCCTCACACATGCTGGCAAGAGTTCACATTTGTAATTTAGATTTGTACACTTGTGTACAGTATTTACACTCTCTCCAATTTGGCAGATGGCAGTATGCACCTTATTAAGAACATTATTACAGAACAGTGACCCTCTCATGTGCATTCCTACTTCATGAGCTACAGTATGGTTGTGTACTGTAGTAGTGTGTATGGGCTTGACACGATATATCAGAATAGACAGAGAGCACTGATGGCATCACAACACGAAACAGTGGTCCACTTCCTCTTTCAGGGACTGTACACTGGCATCTGGTGTGCTGGAGACTATTGATACGCAAGTCGTAAAGTCACAGGACTAGTGCCTGGAAGTTCCCAGGTTCAACCACCCCCACCAAGTTGTTGGGCCCTTGAGCAAGGCCCTAAACTGTTCAGAAGTATAATGAGACAAAAATTTGTCTGCCAAATGCTGTAATGTAAGTGTCCTCGGGTATAGAACAATATTAATAATATTCCATGACAGTATATCACATCGTGTTTGATCTTATCAATAAAAACATCATACGAATGTGAGTAATAAGTAAGTCGTGTTAGTAATTGATTGTCTGTCCTTTTCACACTTTCACATTGCTCTTAGGTTTCACTTATAAACTTATATATTTATACAACAGATGTGGCTGGTAGATTGAAAAAAAAAAAAAAGAAGAAGAAGCTGGACTATTCCTTTAACACACGCGCGCTAACACAGAGGTCTTTGGCTGGAACACTATGACTTTGTCCTCTCACTTAAAAAACATGACATTCTTTTACTGACTATAAACACAGCTGACTGTGTGCGCTTAATTAGTATTGCGCGGGCTGGATAGCATGAACCGGGTGACGGCGTACGCCCGTATGTGTGTTTAAGTCTGCGCGTGTGTGTTTGGAGGCAGGTTTATGCGTAATTCTAAACGCTAAAATAACTTAGTTAAGCTAAATGCAGAGTTGAACAAAAGCTCAGTGTATGTGTGTGTGTGTGTGTGTGTGAGATGGGAGAGAAGCAGCAGGGCTGGGTGTGTGCTCCTGACTCGATTTTAGTTTCTGTAATCATTGAGCTCTTTTACTCATCATTAGTGTTAATTATTGTTTGGAGTGCTTTATAATGAGGGCTAATTGATTTAAAGGCGGCCTTACTTTTGAAGACGGTTCATTAAGGATACCACGATAGCTGCAGAAGTTCTTGTATCGTGTCTGCGTGTGTGTGTGTGTGTGTGTGTGTGTGTGTGTGTGTGTGTGTGTGTGTGTGTGTGTGTGTGTGTGTGTGTGTTTTGGAGCTAAGCATCACCCTTGTACTTTTCCCTTTTATCTTCACAGCAGGGCCAGTGCCAGGGTCATCACTTTGTTCTCATAAAATCAGTGAAGTGCTTTAGGAGATTAATAGAAGTCATCAGGCTGGTGGACTCTGTGTGTGTGTGTGTGTGTGTGTGTGTTGTTAGGATTTGCTGTGAGTGTGTGTTTTCTGCACTGTTAGTGGTTAAAAACGGTCACTCTGAGCTTTTGGAACAGAGATTGCTGGTACAGCTGCAAAGCACATGATGGACACAAACACACACACACACACGCGCGCGCGCGCAGGATTCTGGATTGTCATTCAGTGGCTGATTTTTCCGCACACGAACACACAGTGACCCCCTACATCCTACGACATATTTTTTTTCTACTATACTTTTCTCATCTCTTCCCCTCTTTTCTCGAGTTCAGATGGAGGAAAAAGGGAATTGTTAGGGGAGCAACAGAAAAGAGGGAGCGTGCAAATTAATGGCACAAACAAAGAAAGAAAGAAAGAAAGAAAGAAAGAAAGAAAGAAAGAAAGAAAAGAAAATGGAATGGATGTAAAGGAAAAGAGGGAGGGAGCGGATGGCTTTTAGTCGGGTGCCTCAGCCGGTATGGGACGTTAATTGAGCTGATCCCAAAGGGGGGTATCAGACCCTAGATTAATTTGGCTCCCCTTTATCTCACACACACATACACGCACACACACACACACACACACACACACACACACACACACACACACACACACACACACACACACACACACACACACGCGCGCGCACCATATCAATCTCCCAGACCTCAGGAGCACTTAGTGCTGTCTGATACCCAGCTGTTACAGAGAAAAATGGTTCTGATGGCAAATCTGTGTGTGTGTGTGTGTGTGTGTGTGTGTGTGTGTGTGTGTGTGTGTGTGTGTGTGTGTGTGTGTGTGTGTGTGTTTAAATATTTAATTTACTACAAGTGTTTCCTGATCTCTTTTGACACTTATAATGTATGGGTAATTAAAAAAGCTGATAAAGATTTTCTTCACAGATCCGTCATTGAAGAATTGCAGAACCATTAGTCAGAACTTTTCCCCCTGTTACTTTAATCCGTGATGTACGAGTTTTTAATTCAAAAAGCACCTTCTGGTACTGTACCTTACATGTCAGTAGCATTTTTGTTTGTGGAATGCTGTATGAGCCCTGAGACCAGTGGCTCCCTGAGCTGTTTTTGGGAGTGGTTTGTAGTCTTCATCTAACCATGTGTCCTCTATAAGGCTGCTTTAACACTAGGGACTTGGGCACGGAGTAAGTGCGAGTACAAGACCGCAAAGTCTTGTATGTCTGATTATTGTGACCATTATGTACTGTTCCTAGGCATCAGATTAGATCGGTCACGATGTTCTGTGTACTCAGGCATAGTTCGAATCATGTATAAAAGCGTCCCAGGGTTTAGAATGTGACTTATAAAAAGTTAACTGACAGATCATAAATCAACCAATGTCCATACTGCCACCTGCTGTATCAGAGAGTGTAGATGTGCATTGCAGGCGCGTAGCAAGGAATCTATAGCCATAACCCAATGAACCCACTGGAGGTAGGGATCATTCCTGCGTATGGTACAAATCATAATGTAAAGATGCCCATAAGCAGTATCACTGGCCCCTCTCACCACTGGTGTCCTGAGTAGTCAGTCCCACGTTACCCCCCTGAGCAAGTGTACTTGGGTATGGAACCATATTACTAATGTGAAAGCTGACTAGTTCAGCAGAGGGGACAAAAAATTTTTTCAATCAAACGAACTCAGCCACTTTCAGAATCAAATGCTTCGTTTTGGGATGCAGGATACCACCAGGTTGTTGATTACTTACCCAGAGCACCATGCCACATTGTGTTTGAATCCTTACAGATTATACAACTTTGAGTAAAAAGTAAATAGCCATACTTACGCAAGGTAAAAAGTATGAAAACAGTGTTCTTTAACAGTGTTGCTTTACCTGGAACATAGAACGGGTCACATCAGGAGTTCTTATATTCTGTCTTGCAATTTGTCACAATTACATCCTGTTTCTACTTTTGTGATGTTGGGGAAGAGGTTGCTGAAATGTAAAACCAGACTTCCATCGGAATGGTACACTGTACTTAGCTGGCACGAGCGCTTACAGTGACAACATCATTAAGGAATCCCTATACCTTTTCTTCTCACACAAGATCCACTTCGTTGCTCTTGGGTATTCCTGTGTGGCCCAATTCGTGCAGCCCTTTGAGTGAGAAGGCTTAGCAAAGAAAAGAAAAAAAAAAAAACAGGAAATGGAAAACCTTACCATTATGCAAACCTGCCAGCACAAAAGGTACTTATACACTTGTACAATGAGTCCACAGTTCCAAAGGAATGCAGGAACTTCTGAGAGTATGATCATGCAATCCTGTGATTATTAGCCCCGCCCCTAAGCAATCAAACAAACTTGTGATTATTAGCCCTGTCCGTAAGCAATCCCACAATCGCAGTGCAGACTTGCGTACTCAGACTGAATGCCCGCAGGAGTATTTCCACAATAGAAACTAGGGATTATTGCTGTTTCTGGGATGTTGTTCCTAGAACATTTTATTTAATTCATACTAAAGAGAAAGTACTTTTCTGTGGATCAGAAACTGTTAGGGTGGAGTTTTACATGCAGAGTATCATTGATTAGACAAACTTGCTCTTACAGTGCAAGCACTCGCCTTTACATAATATACAAACCAAATGTTTTAACAGTCCGCATTTTTATACCAACTTTTCCACAGGCTCAAAATATGCTTGAACCCTTGTATCCCATGTGTTTGTTTAATCAGTTTTATATTATATTCATGCAACAACCACAAAAAGCAACTTCAAAATCAGCCTATTCCATTTTTCTGTTTCTTTTCCTTTATGCTGAAATTATATAACCGCTGCGTAATTTTCTTTTTTATGAGAAATTAATCCAAAAACGGTTTCATTCTTCTTCAAAGTTGTCGCAGACAACTCTTGCACTTCTCAGAAGTTGCTGGATCTGTGGACGAAAGATGTCGGTAATCATTTGAATGAAAATGTCATCTACTGAGTTCCAGCTGTTCGGACTTGAGATCCGAATCGCCGTCCATTATAACTGACCGTGTTTTTTTTTTTTTTTTCTCTACATTTTGTATTCCCTCATAAAGACTCCGGCATGAAGCCACAATGGTTGCTTATAGATTCTGATCCTGATCCTACAATGCAGCTAGTGTGCATTTGAATTTGAACAGCCGACTCTTAAGCTCACCCGGGTGTCCCTCGAAGTCAAGGTCACTCCTTTCAATAGGGGCATTTTTGTATAGTGGTCAACTTTTGTACTTACTTCCTGGGAAAAGTGTTGGGAAACGTGGACTGTAAAGTTTGAAGGGTGTTTAAGTCAAACTGGGACTTTTGATGACTTTTGTGCAGAATAACAGAGTAAAAAATAACATTATTTCTCTATGTAATCCACTGCTACACTGATCTAGTCGTGGTTGGACTGGCTGCTTCATGTCTGAAACACTGGCCTCACAGGAACTCCTTTAATGGCCCAAACATGTAAGGCCAGGACTGTACGTGACACCTTGGCGAGGATTGTCACTAAGGGACATCTTTAGCCCTTCTTTAAAAAGTTTGCACCATTCAAATGTTTTACTGTGGTTAAGAATCTCATCACCAAACTGTGCTTGAAGTCTACCATAAACGTCAACTTTTGTTTTTATGTCCTCAATTGTGAAAGATTTCATCACAAGTCCTGGTTTGACTTGAACACCCCTCACGTATATAATTATTTATAATAATGAATATAAAGTGATAAGTTTGCCCAAACTCATGGAGTACCATCACATGTAAGCAATGTTAACGTTTTTGAGATCTGCTCACAGCTGTTTGGACAAGTGGTGCAATGCGGTTCCAGGTGCGATGTAGCTGTAGGGTATTCAGTTCTCTTTGTATAGCAAGTGGCCACTTGTGTGAACATCACGGGAATTGCGGTAAGCTAGATGTAGGCATGTGCTGGTACTGTTTCCATATAAGTGCTAAAATATTAGATATGTGAGTGACAGTCCTTTTATCAAACCTTTCATGTGGTGAACAGAATTCTGGAAGGTCTTTTTATGTCAAAGAAAAAAGAACGCATTAGGCTTCTGCATTTATACATATGTATGAAGTCACATGGAGAGTGGGTACATATAGACATCTAAGAATTCTCTCTCTATATAAGATAAATTATCCCAAGATGTGAATGAGGGTGTGTGTGCAAGGTTCCCTGTGATGGACTGGTGTCAAGGATGTATTCTCACCCCAGGGCTAGCATTCCTGGGATAGACTGTGCAGCCACCGTAACCCTGACCATGATATAGGATGCAGCTGGGCACTTTACTCTCTCTCTCTCTCTCTCTCTCTCTCTCTCTCTCTCTCTCTCTTTATCTTATCTCTCTGCACATCAACACTTTTGTACTCAATTTCATTGATCTTAGGATAATAAGGGTATTCTAAAACTCTTGATCTATCCCTTGGGCAAAAAAAAAAAAACATCTAGGTAGGCACCCTGACACACCTCTCAGCCTTAGCCAATCAGGGTTCACCAGTTAAAGATCTAAGGTTCCAATTTGAAGAATCCATCAGTGGCTTTTTGGCAGGTCTGGGACTTGATCTCACAATCCAGTGCGCGGAAAGGTAACTACTGATCGGCCTCTGCACCAAAACTTACGTGGAAAGTGCTGAATCTCCTTCTTCACTTCAACTCCCTTCTCTCTGTGGTAAACACGTGAGGTTATTTAATGAGTCAGGTGATTCACTCCCATTCGCTTAGGTGATATGCTATATTGCAAATATTCCATGGCAGTTGTGAGTGATTAGCAGTTGCGCTTCTCTCGGTACGCAACCAGGAGAGCCAGACTTTGAATTAAAGCTCCAGAATCTCTGCATCGGCCAGAACTGCACACTACAGCAGATCGTGCTTTTGAACTAGAATGCACTATTTGAACAGAGAATATACCCTGTGTGTGTGTGTGTGTGTGTGTGTGTGTGTGTGTGTGTGTGTGTGTGTGTGTGTGTGGGTACTGTGCCTTGACCTAGCTAGTAAAGAGTTGCTCTAGAGGTGTCCGTGGTCAATAACTTCATGCATGTGTGTGTCTGTATGTGTGTATTGCAGTTCTAGAGAGTCAGAAAGCATTAAAAAAGGCAATAAACAGAGAGGATTGAGGGAAAGATGTTTGATAAGGAAAGATTAGAAACGAGAAAGAGAGCATGTTGCTTTTGGAGCTGATCTAAAAGACACCGTGTATGTGTGTGTAGACTATGATCCTTGTCATAGCCTTTTATAGTACTCTCTTTCTTTCTGTCTCTCTCTCTCTCACACACACACACACACACACACATACACACGCACGCACACAAACTGCATTGTGGGTAGCATGAGTTAATGCGATAAACATGCTCATTTACATGTGAATGTGACAAATAGATGCAGTACACATACGTACTTCTTGAGTATGTGTGTGTGTGTGTGTGTGTGTGGTGTAAATCACAAAGAGTGTGTTTAGATATTGTTATTACAAAATCTTACAGAGAACCACTGTGTGTGTGCGTGTGTGTGAGAGAGAGTTACTCAGTGCAATGTTTGTTTACTGGCAAGCCTCTATAAAGGAGCAATTTCATTAAGCATGATGCACACGCCTCTGAGTGTGTGCGTATGTACGTGTGCATGTGTGTGTGTGTGTGTGTGTGTGTGTGTGTGTGTACAGTATGTGTGTGTTTGCTGGTACAGGAGTGTTCCTTACAATGTACCATATATATCAAGCTAAGGGCGGAGATAACTAAACAGTGTTAATGAAAAAGTGTGTGTGTGTGTGTGTGTGTGTGTGTGTGTGTGTGTACTAAATAGTTTAACTTCATGCATATTCATGTGTGACCCACTGTGTGTTTTATATAGCTGCTCTAGAGATTTGATTAATTTACAGAGAGGACAAAGTGATGTGTGTGTGTGTGTGTGTGTGTGTGTGTGTGTGTGTGTGTGTGTATGTGTGTGTGTGTGTGTGTGTGTGTGGAGAGAGTGAGAGAGAGAGCAAAAGGAAGAATGAGAGTGATCTCTATTTAGAATTGAATGAGTGATATGTTGTAGAAAAAGATTAATCACCTCACACTGAAAATAGATGAGACGGTCCAATTGTAAAGTCAGTTAATAAATACACACGATTGTTTTCCGTCCTTGGTCAGGGCCGTGCTCTTTAAATCTGCGTGACACAGGTCCGTATGCATCATGACGCCTAATTTGGAGTGTGTGCAGGACTGAAATGACTTAGACTGAAAGCTACAGAGAAAGAAAGTGTGTGTAAGCAACCTTTCCGACATTTTTGTCTACTTAATGATATTTGATGTGCTGTAAATATACAGTATATACTGCCAGTCAGGAGGTTTTGAACATTATCGTTATTTAATTCAAACATAACCCCTTCGGCACTGACACTGCATCAGTGTTTAAAACATATTAATTTAGCCACGTACAGAAATTATTCACCAGTTAAAGCAGTGCTTGGTGACATGGTGGCAGATGTGATTTCCGCCTCGAGGTCTGAGTGCCTTGGCATTCCCAAATTCCCATATTGTGTGAATGAGCATGTATGAATGTTAACCGGAGGTCCTACCACGGTCGTAAAAATGTGAATAAGTACAATGGTCACCATTGGCTTCAACAATCCCTAATTGGACGCCAGAGGTTCCTACACGGATGGATGAAAAGTAGCTCCTAATTACAACGATTTAAGGCTCACATGATGTTTCTTTTTATTTAAAAAAAAAAAGGAATTTAATTGGACACACAGCTTTCCACTCTGTGATATAAACAGATCATAATTTAAGTAAAAATAAGTTTAAAAATGAAAAAAATGAATAAAATGAGTAACCCCTCTTAATAAAGCCTTTCAGTAAATCTGTGATTTGCATGGCAACATTCAGTGCTGCATTCTGTCTAGTTGTAGCTTCTCCGAGAACTATTTTCGTTGAAAACTTAAAACTTTACAAAATAAGTCTGTATATGTGTTAAATATTGGCAATTCAGTAATATTTATATAGTCTAGGACTTTTGTTTAAAAGCAGTGGTACACTGGCTAAGATTATTTGTGGCCAAATCATAGCCATGTTCAATACAACACTAATGCCCATTGCCTATTCCGAAACAACAACAATGACTAAACAAAAATATATATATTTTAAAACAACATGGTAGTATAGGAAACTCTTGGCTATTTTGAATTCATGACATATTCATGATATATCCAATATATTAGGGAACTTATTTGCTAGTTATGTCTTGCATAGATTGATAAATTATCTAGCTGGTTAAGTTTAGTAAATTATTTCAGTATATTAGATGTATTTAGATAGATGTATTTTTTAAATTAGTTTGTTAAATTAGCTAACTAGCTAGCTAATTTATCAAACTATTTTACAAAAAAAAGTGTACATTAATTGGTAAATTAGTGAGATTGTTAGGGTATATAAATAAAATATAGTTTATTAGCTAGGTAGTTCTTTTTTGCAAATTAGTTTGGTAAATTAGCTAGCTAATTACTTTTAGCTTTTGTTGCTAATGTGAATCAGCATTATTTCCGAAATTATTATTAAACATAACACAAAAACATTCAGCAAGCCACTTTCTTGGATTTTCTTTGTTATTCTCCTGAGGTAAGAGAATATATTCCTTATTTTGACGGATGGTTTAGCGAACTAGCTGGTTCAGCAGGTCTTGAGCTACCCCTCATTTCTTCCAAAGAGTCAGGCTTTCTTGTATTTTTAATGTAGTCTTGAGGAATAGTGCTCCAGGCTTTCTCAAGGGCTTTTTTGGCTTAAATTTTTGGCAAGTTTTGGCTTCGTTTCTTAACAGGATTTTCAGTCCACTCTCTGTACCTGACCAGTCTCAGAGGAATGTTGTTTGTTTGTTTGTTTGTTTGTTAAGCCACACCATGACCTAGCGGTGAGGAACCAGTAGGCAAAAGGTGCAGATGATGACAGATGATCGGGCCAGTGATTAGTATAGTGGTGATGCTGAATGCTAAATGGTTGAAACAGATGAGAGGGGCAGGGAGGTTACTTCTGATGTTGTTACATAAACAAACAAGTTTTAAATGGTATCTTCTGGCACTATTCAGCCTGTTTCAATAAAATATTTGTTCCGATTTCTTGATTTTAATCTGCATAATTCAATTTAATTTAATGTGAAAAAAGACATAACATGGTGTCAGATTTGTGAATTTGTAACATTGTAACAAGCCAACTCAACTGGTATGTAAAATACCAAATGTTGTGATTATGGATGAGGTTACCACTCATACCTTTTAATACAATTATTAAAGAATAAATAATTTAAATTAAAATAAAAAAACAGCGGCATTGTGATTGTTTGTTCACATTCTTACAAAATCTGTTGAACACCAGGTTCAAGTAAAGAGAGAAAAAAGGGAGAGTGAGAAAAGGAAAGAAAGTAAGAGAGACACATTAAAAAGGCATTAAGGATTGTGGGTAATGGAGCAGGGCAGTTGGGTTGGATTAGATAATGCTCATCAGAGCTGTGTGTGTGTGTGTGTGTGTGTGTGTGTGTGTGTGTGTGTGTGTGTGTGTGTGTGTGTGTGTGTGTGTGTGTGTGTGTGTGTGCATTTGCTCCTTCTGACTAGTGTCCTCTGATACCTCTCCACCTTCTGAAAGGAAAAAGTGTGTATGCAGCAGGCACTCTGTAAATAATAAAAGATGCTAGAGGAGTTGAAAATTGAGAGCTTCTGTGTGCATGCACATGTGTGTGTGTGCACGTGTATGAGTGTGTGTGTGTGTATGTGTGTGTGTGTGTGTGTGTGTGTACATTGCGGTATCTGGATGAGAAGAGACAGGGCTATCTGGAGTCTTCGCTCTAGTAACCCATAACGAGAGGAACTGCCTGTCAGAACGCGTGTATGTGTGTGTTTGTGTGTAAGTGCATTGTGTGTGTGTGTGTGTGTGTGTGTGTGTGTGTGTGTGTGTGTGTGTGTGTGTGTGTGTGTGTGTGTGTGTGTGTGTGTGTGTGTGTGTGTGTGCGTATCCAAGCATCTCTTGTTGAGCATCCAAGTATATGTACATTTAATTGATTGTGTGTGTGTGTGTGTGTGTGTGTGTGTGTGTGTGTGTGTGTGTGTGTGTGTGTGTGAGAGAGAGAGAGAGAGAGAGAGAGAGAGAGAGAGAGAGCATCAAAGCAAATCATTCAAACCCAAGTTAATTTTGTACAAGTAAAATGACACTGATCTTAGCTTTAAATTTGCATAGTGAAAGTGATATTCAGACTGATTATGTAATGTCAAGTGGTCATGTATCCTGTGTGTGTGTGTGTGTGTGTGTGTGTGTGTGTGTGTGTGTGTGTGTGTGTGTGTGTGTGTGTGTTTCTATGAGTGT
>JAAGKR010012538.1:0-16210 GCA_011419295.1 Clarias macrocephalus
GGAGCTGGAGAGGTCATCTTCTCGCATGGCACAGCAATTGCCTCGAAATGATAGCTCTGTTTCTGGCCCTGAAACACTTCCTCCAGCAGTTGAGAGGCTACCATGTCCTAGTGCGGGTGGACAACACTGTGGTAGTCTTGTACATAAATCGCAAGGGTGGACTGTGCTCGCGCCGCTTGAACAAGCTAGCGCACCAGGTTCTGCTTTGGGCACAGGACAAGTTCCTGTCCCTCAGAGCGATTTACATTCCAGGGGCACATGAATGTAGGAGCGGACTTGCTATCCAGACAAGCTGTGACACATGGGGACTGGAAACTCCACCCCTTTTACTACTCTGACTCCTCCAGCTCCCCTGGGTCTGGACGCCATGGCCCAGATGTGGCCCAGATTACACCTTTATTTGTTTCCTCTGATAGTTCTGCTCCCAGGAGTCCTGGCGAGGGTCTGTCAACAGGGTTGCCCCAGTGGCCGACCAGAGTGTGGTTCTCGGATCTAATATATCTCCTCGACGGCTCACCCTGGGTGATTCCAGTGAGGAGGGATCTTCTGTCTCAGGCGCAGGGGACAATATTTCATCCCCGGCCCGAGCTCTGGAACCTTCACGTTTGGCCCCTGAAGGGGACCAACTAAAACATGCTGGCCTTCCAGCCAGCGTAATTGAAACCATTTTAAGTGCCAGGGCTCCCTTCACTAGAAGAACTTATGCCCTCAAATGGAGTGAATTTGAAAGTTGGTGCATGGTAAGCATGTAGACCCAGTCCACTGCCAGATTGTTTCAGTGCTGGAGTTTCTGCAAGAAAAGTTGTCCTCTGGCTTATGCCCTAGTACTCTCAGAACATACATAGCCGCTATTTCGGCACACTCTGACCGATGGGGTTTCTGTGGAAAAGCACCATTTAGCTGCCCGTTTTATTCGTGAAGCTAAACGGTTGAAGCCGCCCACTAGAGCGACTGTCCTTTCATGGGACTTAGCTAGCGTATTCGAAAACCTGGCTGACACCCCTTTCGAACCACTTGAGTCAGCGCCTGTCAGGTTTCTGTCTCTTAAGATCGTTTTCTTATGGCTATTACTTCTTTGAAGAGGATTGATGATCTGCAGGCTCTGTCAGTCTTCCCATCCTGCCTAGACTTTGCCCCTGGGCTAGTCAAAGCTATTCTGCATCCTCACCCAAACTATCTTCCCAAGGTTTCATTCTCTACCATGCACCCAGTCGTTCTCGAAGCCTTCTGTCCTCCGCCTTTCACAGCTCCGGAGCAGGAAAGACTTCACTTACTCTGTCCAATACATGCTCTTCGGATTTACGTCCACCGCACTAGCTAGTGGCCTAAGTCAGAGCAGCTCTTTATTTGCCATGGGGGTCGCAACCGGGGGCGGCCGCCACTAGACAGACTCTGTCACACTGGGTGAGAGATGCTATTGCCCTAGCCTATGAGGTGCGTGGTCACACTTCGCCTCTGGGAATCAGGGCTCATTCAACCAGGGGGATTGCCTCATCAATTGCTCTGGCAAGTGGCGTCCCCCTGCAGCAGGTATGTGATGCGGCAGGCTGGTCCTCTCCACACACGTTTGTTAGATTTTATAGTCCGGATGTCAATGCTACTCCGGGCTCGTGGTGGATCCTTGAGTCAACATCTCAGAGCTACGTCTGAGACCTCCTTGGCTATTGTGCGCACACGCTACACAACCTGGGGGTCCAGACACTTGCAGTGTGGCGGCATTGGTATTCTCTTTCCCAATGCATTTTCACGCAGCATTGAGTGTAGCTTTTGAAAGGGAACGTCTCGGGTTACTTAGCTGTCACCCTGTTCCCTGATAAAGCGGGAACGAGATGCTGCGTTTCAATGCCGCACTGCTCGCGTGCCTGGGCGTCCTTCAGACAAAATTGACCTGGGGATGTTTCCGGTTCACTCCTATTTATAACCTGCAGGTGCATCTTATTCGGTGACTTCATGCCTGGCAGAGATTATAAGCCGAAGTATTCGGCGGTTTTTACATACACAGGCTTCACAACCGGAAACAAAGAGATGTTCCCATAGCGTTTTCACGCAGTATCTCGTTCCCACTTTATCAGGCAACAGGGTTACAGCTAAGTAACCCGAGATGTTTCCATTGCTCCAAAGTTCATTATGCTCCCTAGTACACTGAAGCTTTTTTCCCCAATTTAGCCTTACTAACTTCAACTTTTACATTCACTATTAAACACTGAAGTCATTTTTAGATGTTAGATTTTGAAGATGCATCTTCACCATGATCAACATTTAAATTATCTTTGATCATGGTCATTATAACAAGGCAGGTCTTACAAGGGGCAGGGCTGCGCAAAAATACTCTGCATGGTTCAGAACAGATATATCCACAGGCTGGTACCACATGGAGATCTGAACAGGCAGAGGCGCAGCCATTTATACACACAGTTGCCAGGCAACACTGAAACAAGGCAGTCGGCCTGGAAACGTCATACCTGGTGGCATGTCGATTTAAGGGTCCTGATACCTCTGCATTTCGTGCGATCATTAGGTACCACTGGTAAGGATTCAGGGCCAAGACAAAAAAAAAAAAAGAAAAAGCGCACATAAAATACAAGACAGAGAGAGGCAAAAACATAGCCTCAGTCTCCTCAAGATGTCAGAGAGAATGAGAGAGAAAGAGAGCACGACACGGATTGGTTCAGAGTCCGCTCTTAGTTTAACTTAATAGTGCAAAGCACAAAATCACAAACTCTCTCGCTCATATAAATCCTCGGTAAGGGCATAGGTCCAGAGAGTATATATGTTTTATTTTTAGTTTCCAGAGCCCCTGCGTTCTCGCGCAGGCGGCAGAGCTATGTCTATTTTGTGTTTTCAGTTTTCTTTTGTTTCCTTTTGAGTTCATTAATTAATAACCACACGCTATCTCCAAACGGAAAGGTCTTCCCGTGCATATCATAAGCACTCTCATAACCTCCTGTTTCATTGAGCCCCTCTGAGTATATGTACATATATATGTACAGTAAAAAATATACAATTTCCATTAAGAAAAATATGAAAAATATAAGAAAAAAATTTATGAAAAATATACGAAAAATATAAGAAATATAAGAAAATATAAGAGAATAAGAAAAACCTGGGTGCAAATGTAGAAAAATATGTAGACAATATAAGGAATATAAGAGAGCCTAGGTGTACCTAGGGATACAGTATAGAGAATTATGGGATATAAATAGAGATGTCCAGGGGGTGTGCAAATATGCTGTAAAATGTTTTGTACTTAAAGTAGTTTGTGCTTTTTATAGAATAAATAATAATGTAGTGTGCTTTTTATAGAATAAATAGTAATGTAGTGTGCAATGATTGTCCCAAGAGTCCAGAGCGAGTGCAAGAAGCATGGGTGTGGATGTGTAAAGTGCGTCAGTCAGTACATTTGGTGTGCTGGTTGAGAGACCGTATTGCCTGCGGGTAGAAGCTCCTCTTCAGTCTCTCTGTATTGGCCTTCAGGGAGCGGAATCACTTTCCTGACCTCAACAGAGAGAACAATCCATTGCTGGTGTGGCTGAGGTCCTTAACGATCTTCCTGGCCTTAGTCCAGCACCGCATGTTGTAGATCGAGTGCAGGTCAGGGAGCTCGGTGTGGATGATGCGCTCAGCTGAACGCACAACCCTCTGTAGAGCTCGTCTATCCTGCATGTTGCTGTTCCCGAACCAGGTCATGATGTTTCCCGTCAAGATGCTCTCTATGGTGCAGGAGTAAAAGTTCCTAAGCCTAAAGTCTCTCAAGCGCCTGAGGTGGTAGAGACGCTGTCGAGCCTTCTTCACCACGGTGTTGATGTGACAGGACCATGACAGGTCCTGTTTGATGTGGACACCGAGGTATCTGAAGGTGTCTACTCTCTCCACTGGGCTGTTGTTGATGACAGGGGTCCTGTAGTTCCTCTCCTGCTTTGTGCTAAAGTCTTCTACCAACTCCTTCGTCTTGCTGACGTTTAGAAGGAGATTGTTCCTCTGGCACCAGGTCTCCAGATTTCCAAGCTCCTCATTGTCAGTGATCAGGCCCACCACGACGGTGTCATCAGCAAACTTGATAATGGTGGTGGAGTTAGTAGAGGCTACGCAGTCGTGTGTGTACAGAGAGTACAGCAGGGGGCTCAGAACACAACCCTGTGGTGCTCCAGTGCTGAGCGTGAGGGAGGCTGAGACGTGTCCACCCATCTTTACAGCCTGTGGTCTGCCAGTTAGGAAGTTGGAGATCCACTGACACAGAGATTGGTGGTGAGTGTGGAGGGAATTATGGTATTAAATGCTGCGCTGTAGTCGATGAAGAGCATTTTAACATAATCCCCCCTTCTATTGTCCAAGTGTGTGAGAGATGTATGAAGAAGATGAGCGATAGCATCATCTGTAGAGCGGTTTGACCAGTACGCGAACTGTAGTGGGTCCAGTGTGTCTGGTAGTGAGGAGATGATGAAGTCTCTGACCAGCCGTTCAAAGCACTTCATCACCACTGATGTGAGGGCTACAGGTCTATAGTCATTGAGGGAAGCAGGACGTGGTTTCTTTGGAACAGGAACAATGATGGACTCCTTAAAGCATGTAGGGATCACCGACTGAGATAAAGAGATGTTGAATATCTCTGTGAACACAGGTGCAAGCTGGTCTGCGCAGGCTCTGAGAACTCGACCTGAGATGCTGTCTGGTCCTGCTGCTTTCCTGGTGTTCACTCTCTTGAAGGCTCTCCTCACGTCATGCTCGGAGATGATAAACGCGTTTCCGGTGCTGGCAGTGACTTCCTGTCTGTAGCAGTTAACGCCGCTAGCATTAGCATCGCTAGCGTCTTTAGCTGCAGCCTCGAAGCGAGCATAAAAGGTGGTGTTCAGCTCGTCTGCCAGAGTCATGTCCGCGTTCGTCATACCGGATAGTGGTGCTTTATAATTTGTTATTGTTCTTAGTCCCTGCCACAGGCTCCTAGAGTCACTCTGTTGGAGCTGTGACTCTAGTTTCCTTCCGTAGCGCTGCTTCGCCTCCTTCACCGCCTTCCGGATGTTATATGATGCAGCCTTGTACTGGTCCATGTCCCCCGACGCAAGTCCCGCGCTGTAGGCAGCGGTGCGAGATCTCAGAGCGTCGCGGATGGTTTTATCCACCCACGGCTTCTGATTGGGAAACGTTCTGATGGTTGTTTTTTGCACGGTATCATCCACTAGTTTCCCAATTAAACTCACAACCGCTTCCGTAAGCACGTTGACGTCATCAGAGCTGTTCCGGAACATGTCCCAGTCTGCGTCATCGAGTGCGTCTGGAAGCGTGGCCACCGATTGGAATGTCCAGTGCGCGACCTCCCTCTGAACCGGAAGTTCCTGTTTAAGCCTTTGTTTATATTTTGGCATGAGGAAGATGGTGGCGTGGTCAGATTTCCCAAATGGTGGACGAGATTGTGCCTTATAGCTGTCCTTAACTGTTGTGTAACAGTGGTCCAGTGTCCTTTCGCCCCTGGTCGGGCAGGTGATGTGCTGATAAAAGTTTGGTGCTGCGCGTTTGAGGTTGGCACTGTTAAAGTCCCCCGCCACAATAAGCGCAGCGTCCCGGTGTTGTGTTTGGTGCTGTGTGAGAGCCTCATGCAGCTCGCATAAGGCAGTATCCGTGTCCGCTTGTGGTGGAATATAAACGGCGCTGATTATGACCGATGTAAACTCCCGAGGAAGATAAAAAGGACGACACTTGATGGACAGAAGTTCCAGGTTGGGTGTGCAGGAGCGTGCGAGAGGAACAACGCTCGCGCTGCTGCACCAGCTGTTGTTCACCATTAAACACACGCCGCCTCCCCTCGTCTTCCCCGAGTCCCGTGTCCTGTCCATGCGATGAACCGAGAAGAACTCGGCCATCTGAATGGTGTGGTCCGGCACCACTGGGTTCAGCCATGTCTCGATGAAGCAGAGGAGATTCCAGTCCCGAATGTCTCTCTGGAATTTTATCCTGGCCCTGAGGTCATCGAGCTTGTTCTCCAGTGACTGGACATTGGCGAGCAGGATGCTAGGCAGAGGTGTGTGGTGTGCACGGGCTCTCAGCCTGTTCCTGACGCCGGCTTGTTTCCCTCGGGGCCGCTGCTTCGCGTCGCGTCCATTGTTCTCCCTCAGGATCTCACTCGGCCAGCTCAGATCCGGAGTCAAAAACGTCGAATTCTGAGTACATTGTAGACCAATAGAAATAACAGTATCTCTATCGTACCTAATGCACTCAATGGTGATGAATTACCCGGTTTAAAGTTATCGAAAATTAACTTAAAAAGTAAAAACAAGTTAAAGTAGGTCGAAGCAGTCATGACGGCAGCCTACCTCACCGGCGCCATCTTGGATGTCCAAGATGGGCTTGGATGTCCCTAAGCCCTGCATTAGGGATCTTATAAACATCATTACATCTTGTGGTGTGGCTCTCCGACCCGCACCACATAACATGGTCATTCAGGATTTTGTCCAGATCACATTTCTTTGTCAGAGCTAATGGTTTACAACTACTGTATACTTCTAGGTTATGTTATTAGAGGGATTTTAACCCAATTTCAGTAGTCAGCAACCTCCTCAACATGGTTGTTAAGGAAATAAGCAGATACTAAGTTTGCAGCAGTTTGAGTTAGTCATTGTTGCCAGCTGAAACATAGCAATCATTGCAGTTGTTATCAATAAAAGGCTTTTGTTGCCACTGGTTGTTTCTAATTTCACTCACTCACTCATCATTTATACCACTTAATCCTGTATTCAGGGTCACAGGGAGCCTGGAGCCTATCCCAGGAGACTTAGGGCACAAGGCGGGATACACCCTGGATAGGGTGCCAATCCATCACAGGGCACTTACACTTACACACACTCACACACTCATTCACACACTCTGGCCAATTTGGGAATGCCAGTTAATCGAACCTACATATTTTTGGACTGGGAGAGGAAACCGGAGTACCCGGAGGAAACCCACCAAGCACGGGGAGAACATGCAAACTCCATGCACACAGAGATGGGAATCAAAGCTGGCCAGGAATCAAACCCGGACCCTGGAGGAGCAAGGTGACGGTGCTTCTTTTATTGCAATTCAATTTTATTTATATAGCTTTTAACAATTACACAAAGCAGCTCATAAGATCATTCAAAGAACTTTATTAATCCCAGAGTGAAATTGCTTTGTCTTGGTTACAGTTGCTTTGATTTGTTTACCAGGAAGAAAGGAAAGGAGTAATAGATTAGGAAAAAGATTAGGGAATTTTTTTTAAGAAATAAAAAAAATAGAATTAAATATACCACACAGCAAGTTACTGTAAGTTGCATATTGCACTAAAAATAATTAATATACAGATATTGCACTTGGAATGGAAATTGAAAAGAAATAAATTGCACAAATGGTACTGGTAATCAGATATTGCACTTGGAACTGATTTTGAGCTGTGGGAACAGTAGTGTATTAATGTAATATTGTATAGTAACTACTGACAGTACCTATCCCATATTGTAAACATTACAGAGATGACTTGTATAATTTTATGGCCACTGGAAGGAAAGATCCCCTGTGGCGCTTTGTAGAGCACCCGGTAATAATCAGAATCTGTTTGAATTTGTTCCTCTGGTCGGAGAGAACACTGTATAGCAGGTGAGAAGGATTGTTCAACTATTGTATGTATTTTGGACAGAATCTTCCTCCTTGCGACAACATCAAGGGTGTTGTCCAGCTCCATGCCCAGGGCAGATCCGGCTCTTTAAATGACCTTGTCTAGTCTATTTCTGTATGCTGTTTTCATGTTCCACCCCACAGCATATAAAACGACACTTGCCACAACAGATTCATAGAAAATCCAAAGAATGGTGTTGCAAATGTTGAAAGACCTGAGCCTTCTCAGAAAATACAACACCTTCCTCAGCCCTCACCTCTATAAAGCAGACCATATGGACCATTCTCAGCAACATTAAGTGGTCATTAGGTGATGAGAACTTTGACCTCACAAAGTCCAGAAACCTAATTAAATTCATAGGCATCATCTTCAGGTGCTGAGTATTGTCCCTGTCCATAAAAAATAAGTAGAGCACCATGCCCTGTTAGGGAGTTGAATAGGTGGTTTGTTACACATGTACGTTTTGGCTTGTTTTCTTTAAAAAAAATTCAGGAAAAAGGAGATTCTTTTTAGCCATCATTATGTAACCATGGTTTCCTGGATGTTTTGGGATAAGTTTAGCAGTCCTATCCTTTTGGTTAAAGGAAAAAAAAACACTCTCCACCTGCTTTTCAACTGAATTTTACTTTCGACAACTTTTCACAACTTTACCTTAAGCTCTCTTGGACATCACACATTTCACACTTAACTGCTGAAATTCCTTGATGTAGTAGCAGCTTTGTAGGATGTGCTCTTGAATTGTGTGACCTGAATGCAAATGCTGTTCATTGTTCTGAACAGACAAACATAATCAACATTAATGCAACTTCAGTAAGAATAATTTCTGTGAAAGTCTAACTACTGAGTTCAAAATTAACATAAATGCTATTCTTAATGCTAAATAAAGAACTATATTTAAGAGAAAATCCTCGAATTCCCAAAGAAATTCAGAACATGGTCTGTAAATATGATTAGCAGGATTGACTGGGCAGATGTATTATTTGTGGCTACAGATGTTAGAATGAAAAACTTCAAGTGCATTAAATATGTGTCCAGGTTTTTGTGTGATGGTTAGATTATGAATATAAATATCTGCCACACCTCATCCTCTGCCAGTTAGAAATGGCTGATTTATGTATCTCTATCCAGGGGGATCTATATTCTTTAATAAATCATACTCGTTTGGTCTAATCTATGTTTCTGTTAAACACAGTACTGTATATCAAACTACTGATCAACGAATTTTTCATTACCATTAACTGATGTACAGTAGATGTTAGACATCTAATATTTAAGAGTATGAGCTTTAGTTGAGAGGTGCTAGATGTGCATTTGATATGCTCTAATTTTATATTGATTAGGTTACTAAAACAAACACAAAATGTATTAATAGGGCTAACAGGAAGTAAATACATCAGGGTTATTGGGATTAACAGGAAGCATCTCCGGTCTGACAAGAAGCACTTTAATGGTAACAGAGTCAACAGGATCTATTTCAGAGACAACAGAGTTAACAGACATAGGTTCAGGGATAACCGGGTTTATATGGCTAACAGGATAGAGCTTAGAGCTATTATAGTTATAAGGACAATCAGTACTATCAGGGTTAACAGAATGGAGTGCAGGGCCATGGGACAGAGTTCAGAACATATCATTAAGACAGTTTGAGACTTGGCTGAGTTGAGACTTGTCTCACCGTCAACCTCTCTCTTTAGTTAAGCCAGCTGGGTGGCAAGCACTGCTACTTTGCGCTTGAGCTCCTACATCCACTATATCGCATGCTGTGCTGACCATACAGCTTAACAGATGTCTAGCTGAATGGTGAGCTCCTTCACTCACTGCTGGTCCACCATTCTTCTACAGTATGTGCCAGTCAGCTCTGGTAGTGTAACTTTGCCTAAACAAATAAATATATAAATAAATAGAATAGAACCCATCTTCTATGCTGAAGTACCAGTCTTGCATTTTGTTATAAATGATATGCTTGACAATGTAAAGCATATCAAAATAAGTGCAAAAGCACACAAAACACAAAGCAGCCTAAAATGGCCACAGCCACATACCTCTTGGGGGGCAACTCTGACATTTGTTTTTACTTATTGTCAGAACTAAATCCATATGCAGTGGGGAAGTACAAAATATGTTTACTATAAATGTCAATGAGCACTAGATAAAATAACTTTAGCCCATACTGTATAATGCTCACGGCTTTCATTGCCGTCAGTGGTCAGTATGCAACTAAACAGTGTTTTGCATCTGTCATATTAAAAAGGTGAAAAATATGAACAATGCCAAAACTCCATTTTAAAGCATATCTGATTATTCAGTTAAGAAGTGTTGCTGGTCATACTTGGAGTTAGTGAGTGTTAAATATGAACATTAAAAACCCTTATATACGGCATGGTGGACGGTGGTGTAGTGGTTAGCACTGTCGCCTTGCACCTCCAGGGTCCGGGTTCCCGGCCAGGTTCGATTCCGTTCGATCTGTGTACATGGAGATTATATGATTGCTCTCCCTGTGCTTGGTGGGTTTCCTCACACAGTCCAAAGATATTTAGGTTAGGTTAATTGGCATTCCCAAATTGGTCATAGTGTGTGAATGAGTGTGTGAGTGTGTCTATGTGTGTGCCGTGCGATGCGATGGATTGGCACCCTGTGATGGATTACCCCGTTCTGTGCCCTAAGTGTCCTGGGATGGGCTCTAGGCCCCCCTGATCCAGGATTAAGCGGTATAGATGATGTTGAATTTATATGATTATGTGTATAACATGTAATATTGGATGGTAATTTCTGAGAGCTTGTTATTGGATGCAACAATGTGCAAGAGATGCGAACAACTACACAGTTTACATTTTAGAGAGTAAAAGCAGTTGTTAATGTGAAATAAGTCATCTCTGTCCTTGTCTGGCTTTAACAGTGTCAGACACAAATTCTTATACAGCAGTTAGGAGCACACTGATTAACTCTCTCTCTCTCGTAATTCTTAATGCTGATTCTCTTAAAGAGCTCACTAACTCTCCCTGTTCATTTGACTCCTTTACCCTCATAAGTATAAATTAATCCCTGTAGCAGCTCGGGAGTAACGGCAGAGTAATGTTAACGGTACCTGAAAGTCACCTGAGATTTGCAATAGACGAACGCAGCAGTCTTAATAAACGAGGCTTTGTTTACAGCAACAACATTTACATGAACAATAAGAATTAAAATAACAATAAAAAATCACATGATGACCTTTTAGAATCAGCAGTCTTCTTCTCCTTTGTCCATCAGAGACTTGGTCCACTGTCTTTCACACCTGTAGCTCAGCTGCGTGTCTTTACTGCTTTGAATTTATGCAGAAACTGTTCATTGGTAGACTACCTCTGCGCTCGCTAAACATTTGAAGGATGCCAGTTTCCTACTGGCTGGTTTATATCACATCACCTATGTGTCTGATACCTGAACAATAAACTCAGTTGTTCAGATCACAACCTCATGCACATGCTTATTCAAATGAGCTAATCAGAGAGCTGTAATTAGAATATCCCCTCCTCCAGCTGCTGATCACTATAACACCATAGTTCCCCTCATAGTACAATCAAAATATCAAAATTTAACTCACCCTATGTCCCACCCCTCTGCTTCCCCTTCAAAAATATTTCCTCAACGATAGTTACATGCTAAAAAAATTTCATTCAACAGAAAAAGCCCACAACCTGCACTGCTATAAACAGCTACACAGCAAACACATTTATCCTTATTTCATAATAGGAAGGCCTATATTAATAAATCTGATTTTTACATGAACATGTATGTAAAAATATATGTAAAAACATGATTTATTTTAAAATATATCATCAAAAAAAAACTTTATTTTAGCCATTTTTTATTTTAGCATGGGTGCTGCACTGATTATCAGTTTCCTTTCCTTACTTTTTTTTCTAAAAAAAAAAAAAAACATTAGATCAATGTGAAACAGCTGGATGTCACACCAGAAATCACTGGTTTAATACACTGATCATTGACATTAAAGCCATTAACATTAAAATCCTCTAGGTTTTGAATTCCTCTTTTACCACATGGGCAGGTCTAACCCCTCAGGACATGGATCTGCAGGGCCACTAGGTGTATGCTGTATTGTCTTGCACCAGAGTGTTGGAAAAGGATCCTTTGGGTGTTTTGGATTAGGAGGTGGGGCCTCCATGGATCGGACATGTTTGTCTGGAGCATTCACGTAGGTTCTTGATTGGACTGGGATTTGGAAAGTTTGGATGCTGGATCAGCAGTCTTGGGGTCCATGCTTGCTGTGACCCATGCTCATCAAGCTGTTGTGCACTGGGTGTTCTTTTGCCTTTGATCTTTTTTTCATCTTTTGTCAATTTGTGCTGCATTGTTTTTTTTCTGTGGGATCAGACTGGACAGGCTGGCCTTTGGTCTCCACAGGCATACATGAGCCCTGATTGCCCATGATCCTATCACCAGTTTACTGATATGCAGTATAACTGATAATCAACATAATTCAGTTTAATGTTATAGTGGTATATTTAATGTTATGGCTGATCGGTGTATAAATAAATTTTATTTTAAGGAAGATTGCAATATGTGATAGTTACATTTATGTTTTAACATTTTTAATAAGAGCAATCTTATTTTCACCTTTAACATATTAATTGCATGCCACTATTATGAGAGAAAATGACTAGATTAATGTGACTTTGAACATGGAAAAATGCAGCCCAGGTATGTTGTGGTTAAACAGAGATTTTTTTTTCAGTATACAATTTGGTGCAACAAACAAAAATAAACCAACAAAAGTAATAATAATTGGACAATTGGACATTTGATTTATTGGTTTCATTTTCAGGTTATTTTATTTCTATGGCACCTTTACCAAATTAATTCATAAGAATAAATTATAGTAGATTACAGAACAGATTTACTGTAGATAGAGAATAACGAAATCAGGGTTGAAATTAACAAGGAAAATCATCTTGAGCTAACATGAAGAAGAAACCATGGAAGGGACAACACCCAAAAGGGAACTCATCCTCTTCTGTATCACATTAAAATGCAAGAATATGCGAGAGCATTACAGTGAGATCATGCACTGATTAAACTTTATGATGAAACTGTTTGGGGAAAATGTAAGTATTAAATCTATGTGAGATTATTCACAGCTACAGGAGGTAAGGCAAAAAGCAGAAAGCTCCAGATGAAGAAGCAGGAGGTGTGGAGCAGGAGGAGATAATCAGGATCACTAATGGTTATCCTTGAGCTACTGATGCTGACAGTCCTGTTGCAGTGCCATATGTTCTCATCTAAGCTTGAACAAACTTACCTGCTGATGGAACATAATCTTTTTTCTTTGATGCTGAAACTTTGGAAGCTGAGGGCAAAGATAATACTGAAATAAAATATTTGTGCATATGAACTGTTTTATTGCACAAGTTTTGTTGTGAATACTCAGGCCATAGGATCACTGTAGGTGTGTGGAAGATTTAATGTCATTTACACAGCAGAGAAACTTTAAATTTAGTTCAGTAAAGTTGCATTGGTATAGCACTAGTTACAATAGAACTTACTGTACACAAACTACAGTGTTTTAGGAATCCAAATGCATAAAATACAAAATCTAAATACAAAATCTACTGTAGGTGCATGAAGAGACAGTGGCTATTAGGAACCAGATAGGGAACAAAATTAAGAGCATGTCATTTTATTTTAATTAATTCTATTCCATTTTATTTTTATGCCAATCTTAACAATGGACATTGTTGCAAAGCAACTTTGCAATATGGATATGGAAGGAAGGAAGGAAGGGTTAAGGAAGGAAGGAAGGAAGGAAGGAAGGAAGGAACCTATTGAACAAGCTGGAGGTGACAGTGGCAAGGAAAAACTGATGATGTGGAAAAAAATATGACATGTGGAAGAAGCTTTGAGAAGAACCAGACTCAAAGTGGGCCCATCCTTGTGACCCAACCGTAATTCATCTGCAGCTCATGTCATAAACCAAATATTTTCAGGATATTACATCCCCTTTCTTTTGGGAAAAAGCATGTAATGGTATATTACGCATTCTATTCAGAAGTATATTCAGGCATTTAAAATAAAATTAACGTGCAGGAGAACCGTGTCCCAAATGGTACTTTATTATGGAGGAAACTATTATGACAACTGTCATCATGAACACCTCTGTGATAGATGAGCCACAACAACATAAAATCCCACATTTGTAATGTACTGTACCATTAGCATATATCATATATGTAATGGCCTGACAATCCTAAACTCTTTTTTGTATGAAACTATAGCAGCTAGAACTTTTGTTATCCTTCTGTGAGTCCATGTTCTGTTGCAGAGTCTTAAGCTTAGAGTCTTTAGGCTTCAGCCTGGAACCATTTCATGAAACTTCCTGTCTAGTACCACCTTCAGAAGTATGTAGGAGGTAGAGCATGTTTTCATCATCAATATGATGGATGATGGATGGATGGATGGTGCATGGTCTCTGGGTGCCTGATGACAGCTGTTAAGGGTTTCCACCTCCTGGTTTGAAGCTGGTAGTGGACTGTGACACCCACTGCTAGTGCAGGGAGTTTTTGGCAGTTCTGTCATAGGCCGGAGCCTGAAAAGAAGAAAAAAAAAAAAAGAAAATGAAAGTAAAGGTGAGTGATTCACACCTTTGTGTCAGGGGCCGGTAGAGGGCGCATGGATCCAAGCGCAGATTTGAGAGTCAATCACAGGCAGGAATTAGTGAGTCCTTGTGTATAACTGAGCCAGAAGAGTGGTGAGAATAAAAGCGAGACGAGAGTTTAGCTGTGTGAAACTTGATCCTTGCGGCGAAGCAGGAGCGTGCAGAGTCGACGTGGGAAGAGAGAGCTGTGTGAGCCGGTTGGAGTAGGCAGCGCAAGCTCGGTGAGGAGCAAGGATAAATCGTGTTCGTAAACAGGTGAGAGTCCAAGCTGGGGAGTAGAATGAAATTCCGTGATCCAAGTTCGTGGTTGATAACAGGTAAGCAGTCGATAACGGGAAAATCCAAAAACTAGAATCCAAAGGATGAGAGGCGAAAACGTGGTCGGTGAAACAAAATGAGGTAGATAACTAGGCAGATTATGACGAGAAGAAACGCTGGTATATTAGGCTGGTAAGGCACACAATAAACTGGCGACGTGGTGGTGGCAGAAAGGTGATCACTGATAGCGTACAGGTGTGTGGAGAGCGGAGAGTGAGGCGGTAAGATGTAAGAAGTGGTTGAGAGTGTGTAATGGGAGTTCTCAGGTGATCATGACAGGGCTGTGGCTTGACATGTCGTGACACTTTGCATTCACACACACATGTCCAGTGATCTCAGGTGCTGGGGCTCCGTGGACGTGAGAGTGGGGAGGGCGAGCAGAAGATGCAGCCTACTCGGTCTGGGGAGACGGTGGCAGCCAGTGATCCCGGGGAGCAATGGAGACTGTAGACTCGGCGCGGCCGCTTCTCTGTTCTGGGTTTTGGTGTGTCTGACTCTGGGTACTGTCATAATCTAGGAAGGGAGAGGAGACAGGTGTTAGCAGCTTCGTCATCTGAATCCTACTCACCAGGGTTCTCGGCTTGGTGCCTTTTATTGTGTGCCGGTGACTGCTGGAGGGTAGCCTGCAATGACGTACTAATAGCTATCGCAGAAAAAATATGGTGTCTCTTGGTAGTGATACTGATGTTTTGCTTGTGTTGATCTTTACGTGCCCCAATTGTGAGGGCCCTGGCTGGAACATTTCTGAGATGGGTGATAGGCAGACATGCACAGGACTTTTTCACAGCAAAGTTTCTAGGCATATGATCATAGCTGTGAGCTCTTTGTGGGATTTCTGGTCATTCTGGCATGCTCACTTGGTAAGCAAATTCTAGCTGAATCCGGAATAAGTGCCGGCTTATTTCTCCCATTAACAGTAGTAAAACTGTGAAAACTTAGTGTGTATTCTGTTACTCTCTTGCTTCCTTGCTGTAGCAAGTGCAATCACTTGCTTACTCTGTTGATATGATAAAGAATGATAAAGGATGCAATAAAATAGGCCCATGAAATGGTCAAATGCATTCTTACCACCTTAGTTCTAGGCTGGAGTGATCCACATGAGGGCGTGTCAGGAGGCTGATTAACTATGCAATCTTTCACTGATCAACTACTTTTGTTTAGTGAAATATAGGGAACGTCTCGGGTTACTTGGCTGTAACCCTGTTCCCTGATAAAGCGGGAACGAGATGCTGCGTGAAAACGCTATGGGAACATCTCTTTGTTGCCCGGTTGTGAAGCCTGTGCATGTCAAACCCGCCGAATACCTTCGGCTTATAACCTGTGCCAGGCATGACGTTACCGAATAAGGTGCACCTGCAGGTTATAAATAGGAGTGAACCGGAAACATCCTCAGGTCAATTTTGTCTGAAGGACGTCCAGGCATGCCAGCAGTGCGGCATCGGAACGCAGCATCTCGTTCCCGCTTTATCAGGGAACAGGGTTACAGCCAAGTAACCCGAGACGTTCCCTTTCAAAAGCTACACTCAATGCTGCGTGAAAACGCTATGGGAACGAGAATACCAACGCCGCCGCACTGCAAGTGTCTGGACCCCCAGGTTGTGTAGCATGTGCGCACAAGC